>JAYKKI010000067.1:4185000-4440000 GCA_039881145.1 Druceiella hillmani | reverse complement strand
TCCTATCTTTCGACCTTTCCACAGACGAGCAAATCATGAAGAATTAAGGAAAAACCAAGCAATATTAGCATCCATTAACCTTAATTAGTCAATGTTTTATCATCGTTATATTGTCGTTTATCTGACTAATTGACAGATAAATTCACACCTTTTTTCTGTTTTCGATTGATTTCCTCCTAACAATGGAGAATTTGTGTGCTTTGCTACTCGAAAAAGACGTATCTATTAAGAAATTTTCCAAAGGCAAATTAACGTCTTATGCTCTGTTTTTAGAAATCTCACTTTCTTCCACATCAATAACTTCTTTGATCCCAATGACAGCATCTGTTTAAAATCAGGGTATTCAACCGTACTGGGATTTGATTGTGGCATGGTAAGTGTGTGGTTCGTTTATGATAAAAAAAAATAAATTTGTTGAAACGTAACATCGTTATCTGTTTTTAACGCGACCTAAATTAATTTCATAAAATTGTATGAGATTGTCTGTATAAAATTGTGAGATTGTCTGTTATAAAATCGTAGATGTTATTAAACATACTATCGTTATCTGTTTTTGACACGACGTAAATTAATTTCATAAAATTGTATGAGATCGTCTGTATAAAATTATAAGATTGTCTGTCATAAAATTGTAGATATTATTGGTGTGTGGTTTGTTTATGATAAAAAAAAATAAATTTGTTGAAACATAACATCGTTATCCGTTTTTGACGAGACGTAAATTAATTTCATAAAATTGTATGAGATTGTCTATATCACAGATTTTTTATTTTGTGGTCTGTATAAAATTGTGAGATTGTCTGTTATAAAATTGTAGATATTATTGGTAAGTGTATGGTTTGTTTATCATAAAAAAAATAAATTTGTTGAAACATAAAATCGTTATCTGTTTTTGACGCAACGTAAATTAATTTCATAAAATTGTATGAGATTGTCTAATAAAATTGTTAGATTGTCTGTTTTCAATTATAGATATTATTGGTAAGTGTGTGGTTTGTTTATGATAAAAAAAATAAATTTGTTCAAACATAACGTCGTTATCTGTTTTCGACGTGACGTAAATTAATTTCATAAAATTGTATGAGAAGGTCTGTATAAAATTGTGAGATTTTCTGTTAAACAATTGTAGGTATTATCTGTATGTATTGTTATAAAAATATACGAGATTGTCTGTATACTGAAGGTATTTATGAAAAAGTCTTTGAAACAAATTATTTGGAGAAGTCTAAATCCAATTATTTTTTTTGTAATTCTGGCAGTGTTTTCATTTTCTACAATTATGGTCAAACTAAATTTAAGGCAGATGAAGTTGCGGGCAAAAGTTGTTAATTAAGAATTTGATTTTTATGACTTTCGCAGCAAAACTAGTTTTACTTTTAGAAACCAGTATAAAAAAGAATCAATAACTTTTTTAAATCTGCATCTATTGACTGAATTAATTAAAAATAATCTACTAACTGACATTGAATTTCATTGCGTGTAGTCAAATTAAATGTCTTTTTTGCTGTTTTCAAGTTAACGTGTTTTTTTTCGACAATGATTTTCACTTTCTTTGATCTTGGTGGTTTAAAGGTTCCGTAGAAATAGCATGTACAAACTATAACGAAAAATAACTATAAAGTTTTCTCATTTGTTTGTTCCATGATTTAAATGTATTTTTAAAGGCTTTTTTTTCATTTTCTCTATATAAGGGACTTTCTCTATACTTGTAACATCTAGTGTCAACATTATATGAACTTTTGCCGGACCCCTTTGTTCGTGATTCGCCTGTATCCAAGTCTATACGGGTTTTTTCAATCTTCTTTGTCAGAATTTATTCTCTACCACTGCAACTGAATTTGATTCAAACTGTAGGTTTGGCGCCAACAAAAACAACGTCCCAAGTTTATGTTTCAGAACTGATTGACAAACAATTCCTCAAAATCCAACGGATCAATACGAGACTTGTTTGCGACAAACACTCGGTAAACACAATAATTATTTTTTGCTCTAATTACCTATATAACTTTACTTTCGATTATTTTTTGACCTAAGAATCTATCATCTTTCCTTCAGATCCTTTTTGCTCAAATTACCAATGTATATTTTATTCAGATCCTTTTTGCTCTAATTACCTAGCTATCTTTCCTTCAGATCCTTCTTTGCCCTAATCACCTGTCTAACTTTCGTTTCGATCCTTCTTTGAACAAAGAACCTACCATCTTTCCTTCAAACCCTTTTTGCTCAAATTACCTATATACCTCGTACATTTTATTCAGATCCTTTTTGTTCTAATTACCTACAATATTTCCTTCAGATTCTCTTTTGCCCTAATTATCTATCTATCTTCCCTGAAAATCCATTTTTGAGCTAAGGACCTATATATAATCTTTCCTTCAGATTCTTTCTGCTCAAATTACCTATCTATATTTTATTCAAATCCTTTTTACTCTAGTTAACTAGTAATATTTCTTATCTTCAAATCTATCTCCTACATTCAAACCTGCCTTTGTCCTAATTATATATCTATATTTTATTCTGATCCTTTTTGCTCTAATTACCTAACTATCTTTCCTTCAGATCCTCCTTTGTCTTAATTACTTATCTATCTCCCCTTCAGATCATTTTTTGTCCTAATTACAAATCTAACTTTAATTTCGATCCTTTTTTGACCTAAGAACCTACCATCTTTCCTTGAGATCCTTTGTGCTCAAATTACTTATGTATATTTTATTCAGATCTTTTTTGCTCTAATTACCTAGCTATCTTCCTTTCAGGTTCTTCTTTGTCCTAATTATCTATCTACCTTTCCATTAGATATTTCTTTCCCTTACTTATCTAGAAAGATAGATATCTTCAATTCTTTTTGATTATTTCAATCCTTTTTTGCCCTAATATTCTATTTATCTCTCCTTCATATGATTTTTACGCTAATTACCTATATATCTTACCTTCAGATCCTTTTTTTAATTACCTATATATCTTCCCTTCAGATCCTTTTTTTAATTACCTATCTATCTTCCCATCAGATCCTTTTTTGTTATAATTCCCTATCTATTTCCCTTTATATCCTTTTTACACTTATTACCCGTCTTTCTTAACTTCGAGTCCTTTATTAATGTAATTAAAATTTCCAATGTTTGTAAAAATCTATCACGTAACTAGGTTTTCCCACCCAATTTCTGTGATTTGGAATTTTGAAATTAATTGGATCCTGATGACAGGAAGTAGTTCGTCCACAATAAATGATTTATGAAAAAGTCCTACTTTTCTAACCCCTAAATCCTTTTGTATACATATATAATACATATATAATTTCATTCTATATCATTCATATCATTCTAGATTTTTCATTCATTTTTGTTTCAATGGGTTTTCATACTTTTTTTAATTATAGAAAGTGGTTCTTTTATAAGGTCTTAATTTTTATTCTTTTATAATTATTTACGAATCTGTATTAAATCGTATAATCTATCACATAACTAGGTTTCCCCACCCAATTTATATGACTGACCCAAAAAATATTACGAGATATGAAAAGTGATAAAAATATTGTCACACCACGTCGTAATCAAAAACTTAAGTTCCAAACATAATCAGAGTTGTTTAAAAACTAGGCTTGGCAGAGTCTGTTAACCTCTCCACTTGAATGGTATATTATTGTTTGCACGTTATCGCGCGCCTAGCGATAAGGTCAAGCCGTACCGCTCTATCGGCATTATTGCTGATTTATAATTGAGCGTGTAAATCAGCGCGCCTAGTAAATAGCTTGAGCGAAATATACCAAATTAGTTACCGTTAACGAACAGGAAACGGCGAAATTTGCATTGGAGTTAAAGTTATTAAGTTCTTTCTCCTCTCTAAGGAAAATGTGGTAAAAACCTGTCAAATGTGAGTAGAACTTGTACTACGAGGGTTCCGTGCACATTTAGGAAGTTATCAATATTTAAGGGCTTAAACTATTAACAAAAATAGCTGTATATATGTATATTTAACAAAAATTGCTGCTATATGTATAGATATACATATAATAAAATTGTAACAGAATGAATTCATGATAATACAAATGAACTTATGAAAACAGTTTTAAAATGGGATTGGTTTAGTATATCGAATGTTAATAGAAATAAAAAAAAAAATTTTTAGAATTTTTGTTTGTCCATTTGTATTTTAGCGGGCGCTACGCGAGCGGGTGCCACGCGAAATCTATTTGACGGATTTTGAAGAAATTTAGTAGCAATATCTAAGAGGAAAAAATCCCCTAATTACACGCGAACGAAGTCTTAGGCGAACTAGTGAAAAAAATGTGAGTTAATACAGTTTATCATTTAGCCAAATTTCAAGTTACCACTTCGCATATTTTCTGCGAAAATCGGCTGTGACAAATGAATAGACAGACAGACAGAATGATCGTATAAGGGTTCCGTTTTTTAGTTTGAAGTACGGAATCCTAAAATTGAAATAAATACAGGACTTCGCAAATAAACCTTTTTTTTAATGCAAACAATAATTTGTTTGTGTTACATAGCCCCTGTTTTAATTATCGTTTAAATATTAACGAATGTTGCATTTGCTTTGAGGATGTACCCATGTAGAAAGTTGGTATCTGCTAGACTTAGCTCATCATCGACAGACAAACGTTACCGGATCGCCTATACGTTCTAGTTCGCCACGAATACCAGAAATACGAGACAATTGTCGCGATAAGAACTTAATAAAACAAGAGTAAAACTCGCGCTACAAAGGTTCCGTACACATTACAATTTTTTTTCATATGCACCATGTTCTAATGGCTTGGAAAGATATAGTTAGCAATATACTTACGTTGTAAAAAATTAACATTTAAAAATAGTTTAACAAACGTACAAAATGCCTAAATGTGCATAGAATCCTCGTAGTGCGAATTCAACTCGAACTTGACAGGTTTTCAAATTTTGCATTCAGTAATGTGATGAAGTACGTATTAAAAAAAACACATACTTTTAAAATTATTAAAATTGTTTCAGTGTCTTAAAATACTCTTTAAATTTGCTAGACACATAAAAATATATCGTCGTTAAAAATTAAAATTAACAAGATGACCGTTATAACACTTTGGATCAGAAATAATAATTTTAACTGACAAAATTATCACCAAAATTTTCGTTTTATTTCGCTCATATCGAAAAATTTAGAGTGACTGAACAAAGATGGCGATTTGAATAACTAAATCTAAAATATTCTATTGTCCATCTCATTAAAGAGAGATCATAAAAACCAAAAAAAAATATTATTGTATTATGATTTAAACCAATAAATAATACGGTATTAATCCCAAAAACTGTGCAACCCCAAAAAATCGAAACATAATGCCTATTAAGCATATTTATTCAATATTTCGCTTATCTAGAAACTTTTTAATATCGAAAAAAAATTTAATTGCAAACAGTTGTTCGAATGATTCAGCAATTGTTCGAAACGTATAGGCAATTTAGAATCATCACGTCTCATTCATACCTCTGAACGTTTCATGATGGAGTATGTCTAGATATCTACGAGTATCAATACTCCTCGTAGTACTCGATAAATATATATCGAATACTCGAGTATCATTAATTCAATCGAATATATCAGTTGGTATGAGAAATAAATATTGCTATATCTATGGATCAAATATTTATTAACTATAAAAAAAACGCAGGATTACGAGTTTTGCACGTGGAAAATATTTCAATATAAGAAAGGCAGGTTGCCCTAAAATAAATATGGAATAAGATATATGAGAGAACCTAAATTGCCTCACGTCTGAAAGGCCCAGCTCCAATCGAAGAAATTCATCCCAGACAGGCCAATAAAAAAGAGAGTATCCGGAAAACCCAGGATGAGAAGGTTACGTCTAGCCAGTGCTTACCTACGGAGTTGGTAATAAAGTCTATCGATTTTCCTTGTTATTACTGACACTTGTTGATAAATGGGTATAGTTAAAATGAAAGTGAAATTTTCATTGCGTAGATATGCTTAATGGATCGATTAGTTTTTGTTTCATCACGTACGTATTGACTGTACTCTTCAGATTAATAAATATTTTAGATTTCCCTATGCGATATGAATGTTAATGTATCTACTTTTCATATTCCATAGTTTTGGCTATCCATGATGGATAGTCAAAGAATTGATGAGAGATATCGGATAGGTGTCTCAGGCACTTTGAAATTTTGCCCTAGTTCTAACTACAAGTTAAAGAGGGAATCGAATCATACAAGAATCTATAAAAATTAAGGAGGGAATCGAATCATACAAGAATCGATACAAGCTAAAGAGGGAATCGAATCATACAAGAATCGATACAAGTTAAAGAGGGAATCGAATCATACAAGAATCGATACAAGTTAAAGAGGGAATCGAATCATACAAGAACCGATACAAGTTAAAGAGGGAATCGAATCATATAATAATCGATACAAGTTAAAGACGGAATCGAATCATACAAGAATCGATACAAGTTAAAGAGGGAATCGAATCATACAAGAATAGATACAAGTTAAAGAGGGAATCGAATCACACAATAATCGATACAAGTTAAAGAGGGAATCGAATCATACAATAATCGATACAAGTTAAAGAGGGAATCGAATCATACAATAGTCGATACAAGTTAAAGAGGGAAGCCTGTTTATATGTTTGTAGTATTTTGCTACTGCGAGTTTAACAAATTTAAAAAAAAAACATCCAAATGAACATACCTATTTAGGCAGTAAGTCAAATTTAAATAGTTGTAAATTAAACATTTTATAAAACATGAAAATAAAAATGGCGGAAACATTGGATGGTTTTAAAATAAGGGCGGATTGGGTTAAAATTGTATTGACGAATAAACTAATATGAAAGCTGAAGACTTATATTCAAGCGATGAGTTGACAGACGACGAAGGACTGACAAGGATTAAAGATGAGAAGTTTAATCAATATAAATAATATAAACAATAATTAAATTGAAGCTTTTCTTAATTATTCTCACTTATTATTGTATCACAAATTAAATAAATATTATAAATTAACTTTAATTAACCACTTAATATTATTTCCTATTTCCCAAAAAATTCTATATTAGAGAATTTAAAAAAAATTTTAGATTATAATGTTTCACAGAGGTTTTAGTTTCTGAGTTGTCAAGTTATTCGTACAGTGATCTTAAATGTCACCAGACCGCTTTTAGATTAAGGTCTTGAATTAGAAAAATAAGAAAACTTTTCCTTATATATCTCAAATGTTGATAAGTGTTGTGCGTCTTTAATACGATTCTAGTTTAAATAAATAATATTATAGAACTACCCTAATCTTTATACTTTTTATTTAAACCTGAATGGAAAGAATAAGCGGCTGAGTTGAGTGATGTTAATTTTTCAAATATGAAGTCTCACTATTTAGTAAGCACTAAGATAATTGCTAAAAAAATACAAATCAAGGTACATAATTTCTATGTATATCATTCACGTTTCAAAGAAATGAAAGTAACTACAGAAAGCCATATGTTACCTAGGTGTTACAGGGACACAAATGGCACTCTAACATAGAGAACACGAAAATAAACATCCCTTAAAAAACTTTTATTTAAACTCTTAATCAGACATATGGGAAGTCTTGTGTTTTTTTATGAAAAATGAATTTATTTATCATAATAGTTTATAAGTGCTATTTTTATGGAACTGTTTGAGCCGTCAAAATGAATGCACTGCTTCTTCGTCACATTTTATGTTCTATGCACAAATGTTAAAAACAACTCCATGAGCGATTATAAAGCGATCGATTTTATTTCCACACATTTAAAAAGCGATCGATTTTATTTCCACACATTCAAAAAGTGATAAATTTTATTTCCACACATTCAAAAAGCGATCGATTTTATTTCCACACATTCAAAAAGCGATCGATTTTATTTCCATACATTGAAAAAGCGATCGATTTTATTTCCACACATTGAAAAAGCGATCGATTTTATTTCCACATATTCAAAAAACGATCGATTTTATTTCCACACATTCAAAAAGCGATCGATTTTATTTCCACACATTCAAAAAGCGATCGATTTTATTTCCACACATTCAAAAAGCGATCGATTTTATTTTCACACATTCAAAAAGTGATCGATTTTATTTCCACACATTCAAAAAGTGATAAATTTTATTTCCACACATTCAAAAAGCGATCGATTTTATTTCCACACATTCAAAAAGCGATCGATTTTATTTCCATACATTGAAAAAGCGATCGATTTTATTTCCACACATTGAAAAAGCGATCGATTTTATTTCCACATATTCAAAAAACGATCGATTTTATTTCCACACATTCAAAAAGCGATCGATTTTATTTCCACACATTCAAAAAGCGATCGATTTTATTTCCACACATTCAAAAAGCGATCGATTTTATTTTCACACATTCAAAAAGTGATCGATTTTATTTCCACACATTCAAAAAGCGATCGATTTTATTTTCACACATTCAAAAAGTGATCAATTTTATTTCCACACATTCAAAAAGCGATCGATTTTATTTCCATACATTGAAAAAGCGATCGATTTTATTTCCACACATTGAAAAAGCGATCGATTTTATTTCCACATATTCAAAAAACGATCGATTTTATTTCCACACATTCAAAAAGCGATCGATTTTATTTTCACACATTTAAAAAGTGATCGATTTTATTTCCACACATTCAAAAAGCGATCGATTTTATTTCCATACATTGAAAAAGCGATCGATTTTATTTCCACACATTGAAAAAGCGATCGATTTTATTTCCACATATTCAAAAAACGATCGATTTTATTTCCACACATTCAAAAAGCGATCGATTTTATTTTCACACATTCAAAAAGTGATCGATTTTATTTCCACACATTCAAAAAGCGATCGATTTTATTTTCACACATTCAAAAAGTGATCGATTTTATTTCCACACATTCAAAAAGCGATCGATTTTATTTCCACACATTCAAAAAGCGATCAATATTACCTTTTGTAATATTTCTAAAAGTTATTCTTTTATTGTTATTTTTAATTCAAATTAACATTTGTTTTGTAATTATATTTTATTTCTTTAGCATCAGCTCAATTCTGACGGTGCCTAACGCAATATTATATACGTAATAGATCTTGAATAACATTATTTTTTATATAAAAATATAACTTTATTAGGTATTTATTTCTCATACGTATTTAATTGAATTTACTTTTGTATAAGCAATCTACAAATTATGAAGATAAGAACAAAAAATGGGTCAACTATGAGTCATACGAGTGCACTAAATGTTCCGTGTCTTTATCTATAATGCACAAAACCAGGGTATCGATATTGAATAATACTTTTGATAAGATATGAAATAATAATATTGTATTACGATTGAAATATAATAACAATCTCACTTACGTTTTGCTCTCCATGATGAAAATTTAAAAAAATCATTGAGTAATTAAGAATATTTACACATTATTTTTATGATTTCCTCTTAATTTGAGTTTTTCCGTATTTCAAAAGTAAAAACGAACCCTTATAAGTTCAAACACGTGTCTGTCTGTCACAGCCGCTTTTTTTAGAAAACAAATATATATATATATATATATATATATATATATGTTTAATTTAAAATGTTAATAAAACTTGAGATAGTAATAATAACGCATATTAACCGATACACATCTGAATATCTACCACCAGAAAATTTTAATTTTAATTTTAGGGGGAGGTGGGGAATGAAATACTCGAATTTTCTTTACATTTCTATGTTTAATGTAAGGTATCGCTGAAAAGGGTTTGTTATTAGGGTCTAATAAAAAAAATTTCATAATTTTAGGTAATATATCTTAAGAAATATACTCTAAAATATGCAAGAAAAAATATGTATACCCACCTGTATTTCCGAAACTCTGAATATAAAATTATAAAAAAAACAATGCTTGTAGAATTATACGCAAATGTGTAGGAAAACCATAACGATGATTTTAATGTCATTTTTGAGGTATTCGTGATGATATATATATATATATATATATATATATATATATATATATATATATATATATGTCTCCCTACTTAATTGTACTGAAGATTATAAAATATTTCTTGCCCTAGAAATTTCATATTAGTATGGCTTATTATAAATTTCTTTACTTCAACGAACGAGGTACGGAACTCTCGATGCGCGGGCCAGATTCGCTGTCGGCCGGTTTTTTAAAAACTAACAAATTTCGATTTCAAATATTTTTCGGAATACAAACGGGTAAATAAAATAGAACAAACCATTTTTTTGAAGGGTAGTTATTTTAATTATCTATATGTAATGTGTGTACACAGGCCGGCAATATAAAGGAGAAATATTTACAGAACGCGATGCTATATTATAAACAATTGTAATCGGGATATTTACTGGATGTATCACAAAACAAAAGTTAGTCATGAAGCAGAACTTTGAGCATTTTGGGTGTCATTTGAAATGCCTACGGCCATATGCCTACGATCAATCAGCTACGACCTCTTACACATAATAAAACTGTACCAACATATAATGAAACTGTCAAATTTGCAAAAAAATTGAAAAAAAATAGGAAAAATGTAGTTATGTAGAAATTAAATTTCATTATTATTATATTATTATTATTATTTTTATTTATTATACATTAAAAATGACGTATTTACCAAAAATATCAGCTGCTGGCGATTAATTGATACGATAAAAAACATATTTCACGTACAAACTACATTTTTGCAACGCACTGTTATAATTTTTTTACTTAATTGCCATTCTTTGTAACTCTAAGTCCCGAATATGTGATGTAAATACGAAATTATGTAAAAAAAAAATAAAAAAGACGACGTAAATTCGAAATTATGTAAAAAAAAAATTAAATAAACCAAAATTATTGCGTAAAAAGAGGTTATAAATGACATATAGTTAACGTTTGATAGCCAATTGACAATTGTTCCTTCATAATAGAAATGTTTTTCAAATCGATTTTTTAAATTTAATAGTGTGCTATACCTGAAGCACCTATACTTATTTATTCTAGCTTTTCTTCAAATTACACACAAAACTGAGAACTTTTTACGTTTTCCAAAATAAATCCATACCAAACTTTTCTAAATTTCCCTGAGACTAATAAGATCAGTGTTATGGAAACACATTAAAATAAAACAACTTAAAAACAATTATAAAAAAATCCGTATAAATAAATGTAACTAATAAAAACAAAACAAAAATAAACCATGCTGTGTTAGTATTTTGAAAATTTTACATTATACATACACACAATATTATTGAAACACGTTAAAATAAAAAAAACGTAAAACAATTTGATAAATAAATTTGTTGAAAAGAAAAAAAAAACAAGCTGTGTCGTGTTATATTAAAATAATATACCACTATATTTATGCACTGCATTATCTAACTTTATTAGAAACATTCATTAAATTAAATCCGTTTATTTCAAAGATACGAGGCGTATAGAGGTGATAAAAATAAAACAAAAAACAAACAAATAATATCCACACACAAAGGATAACAATTCACGATTTTTTGCTGAATTTAAAAATGTATTTGTTTTCATAAAAAGAAAGAGCCTGAAAGAGGACAGCCCTATATAACATAAAACCTTTTAAAGCAGCACCTAGAATAAACACGCAGTGTTTTTAAAAACATGCCATAATTATACATAATTTTGTCTTTATGACGTAAACAAAAAATAACCATTAAAGTTTGATAAATACAACACTCCTGACCTATTTATCATTCGGCTTCTATTTTATACAACAGTGGACCACAATGATATTCCCTTTACACATCTCGTAATTAGCGAAGTTTATTAAATTTATATAATTTGAAATATAAAACAAATAACACTTTCCACCAAGATAAAACAAAAATATAATTTTAAACTACTTACTTTTCACGTCAAACTAGAGGGTAATCACAAAATTCCGCCTAAATATCAGCGCTCAAAGACCTTCCTCAACAACAAGCCGCACGCACTTGAAATTCGTTCGTAACGAATATATAAACTGAAATATTCACTTTATAAAAAAAATCAAATTAATATCACCTTCTTGTCTAACATAAATGTTATTTAACGAATTTGAAAATAAAACAAAAATAACCGGAAACTACTTTCGTAAATTTATAAACAAAGGAAGCGAAGAAAAGAAAGTTTATAAAACTATCGGGTAGGGGATGAAAATATTATCGTTTCGAGTAAACGCTTCAACAGAGAATCAGACGTAACGATGAAATAACAACACATACAACAACCCACGCAGGCGTCCGGCGCGTAACTGATCCAATGAATAATTACAATTGGGATTAAACGCGCGTGAGAGCGAGAGAGCTGTTGATGAATGGAGAGAGGGGGACGGGCGATCATTAGCTGCGCGCGCGCATAGATTTCTGAACGCTGTGAGATTTAAAATTATTGATCGTTAAATTGGATTTACAGTTGTGTAATTTTGGGTTTCGGTATTTTTTTTTGGGCGTAAGAAAAGATGTTCGTAGGCGATATACAAAGCAGTAGTATAACAGCTTGAGTTATAATCGATAATTAACAGTTATTGGGAAATACGACTGTAATAATATCATTAAGTAATTATGGTTTCGAAGTGTGTTCGGGAAAAAAATGAATTTATGCGTGCTAACTGTACTACATTCTTTCTTTGTTAATTTATTTGCCACATAAAATTATAAATTGCTGAACCCCGTCATAGACATTCAATCATGCAGTAAAAATTTAAAATGTTAGTTATATTTTAATTAAGTTTTTCTAGAACCTTTTAATAAGTGATAATCTAAATGACTATTAATATTCTCATAAAATGCAGGTGCGGTTGAAGAGGATTTCAAATAAACTCATTGTCAGTTTACACAGGTATATGACCAAATTTTCGGGTCCAACACTGACATTATGTTTAATATACACATTATACCCTTATAAAAACATGAACTAAAGAGACTTCAAGTAAAAAAATGCTTGTATTTAAAAGATACAGTTATACTTATAGAAGTTTCTGTTTATGGAGCAAGTATGAGAGTACGAATGGGGTGGCATTGGCGTAAAGGTTCGTACACATTGACGAATTACGCAACGAACGCGTATACTACACTCCTTTTAAGCCTTTATCCTGTCTACGCTCGTGAACTGGATGCGTGTAGTTTACACTCTGTTCATGCAATGCATGAAAAAACCTGTTGCCGTGTGAAAATAATGCTATAATGATGGTTTCTAACTTAAAAGTTCAATTCAAAAAGGGGCGTTATAAGATATTTAAAAAAGGGCACCGACTGATTATGAGAATTGATTACAAAAGATTAGCTCCAAAGTTACTAAACAATATACTAAATTTAGGGCACCTATTTCAGCCAAAGATAGATTAAGTTTAACTCTATGATTTCAGAATATCAAAACAAAGTATTCCCAAAACCGTGTTTGGCAGTCATCCTAAATATAAAAAAAACATACAGGAATCATCTGAAATATAAAAAACAAACAAAAAAACAATCGTTAAAAATAATGTTAATCATCTTTGCAGTTTAAGGAAAAAAAAAATTTAATTATCAAGAATACCACATAAATATAATAAAATGTGCAGTTATCTGATCTAGTTACGGGGTGAGAACTTGATAGGTGACAAAATAAACACGATTTCATTAATTTTTCCCCACCATTTCCCTCATTTTAAGGGTTATTCATCTCAAAAAAGAATAAAGAATAGTCAAATACGAATAGAACTCACGTTACGAAGATTCCCTACTTATTTAGATTTATAAAAACATATAAACTATATTAATATTATTTTTCACTATAGTAAAATATTGTACATTATGTATTTTACAGACATAAAATTATTGTGAATTTTTTAAAATTCATAAGTTCTACGATTATTAGTACAACCATTTTTTAAATTTTTTGGCTAAGTAAAATTAGTGTTAAAATAAACATAAAATATCTCGATAGTGATTATCATGGCTGGTGCTGTACTGTAAGCACATATAGTTGAGGAGAAAGCACATATAGTTGAGGAGAAAACACATATAGTTGAGGAGAAAACACATATAGTTGAGGAGAAAACACATATAGTTAAGGAGAAAGGTCATTGTCTGAAGAAGAAAAAAGACTAATTAATTTATTTCGACATGCATTAATTTCAACTCCCTTTGTAACGCTTACTTATTTTCAAGCATCTTCTGTGGAGTTATTTTTAAAATGATTAATATCTTTAGTTTGAATCATAAAATTGGAAAGCTTGTAAGTTTATATTGAACATAACCTCATCTCTTTGTTCCATTTCATTGTTATGACAAGTGAATACATACTTCCCTACTGGCAACAGAATAGAGTGTGCAGAGAAAAACGGCATGCGCACAAAAGATGTAGGGAAATGCGCGCGCGCATCGAAAAAATATGCGCATTCGGTGCGCAATTCGCCAGTGTGTTCGTATCTTAACGTGAATTGGATTAGCCTATTTCTCGTAGATCATAACTATAATTAAACGAAAGAAATTAGTTTGGTCATACTACACTTGGTGACACAATGCTAGCGTGGCAAGAACAATTTAATATTGCAATTTCTCTATTGTTATCTCACTCTTGTCTTCTAGACAATTCGGAATCGTAAAAAAATAATATTCAATTCAATTTGCATATACATACGAATTTAATATTGTTCCCAAGTTTTTTCTCGCGGTAGGTAGCTGTGTAAAATCACTTTGACATAACTCAGAAAGGCACTTTGGTGGATATTTTCGCAAAATAAGGTTTTGGTAACAGAAACCCGTATACTATGAGTCGCAATTCGTACAGCGAAGTAAACTTGTGAAAGATTTTCCTTTTTATAGGACCACTTTTAGAGCGCCAATAACACCTATATAATATAAAAAATGAAATTTCATATTGACATTAGACATCGATCTGTGTTGTCGAAGCTTTTTTGTTGTGCGTAGCTTTTTCGGACTTTCTGCAATTTGTCTATTGGGCCTGTCAGTTTGTGGATTAGTATATTATTTCTGCGTGTGGAGGGTACGACGAACACATCTGCACTATTTTCATCTCGCTGGTTCAAATAGTACTGTAGAATAATCTATCTTGTCTATTATGGGTAATGACCTCTGCGTTTTCATAAAGAAAATATAAGGTTTCTCATTTTTCCGACGGACTATTTAAATAAAACTTTTAAGGAGCTTTTTCATTTTCATTATTAAATAATGTTATTTTTATACTTGCATCTGGCCCATCTGGACTATATGATGTTTTGCTAGCCCCGTTTCTTATTTATGGTTTGAATTGCCAGAAAAATATCCGAAATGGCTAATAAAATTAGTTGCCTGATCTACGTATTTCTATATCTATTATTACTATCTTCGATGGAATATTATGAAACCTTCTTTCAGTAATACAATTGAAAAAATATAAATACAGTCATATATAAAGGTTTTTCCCATTAGTATCGGTGTGGCGTAGCGCGTCCAAGTACTGTCACGTACTGCACTGAACGTGTTCCGATGTAATTTAACGAATTCCGAAAACATGAGAGAATATAACAGTTGTGTGAGACCAATACTCAGTCTTCCTCGCAGCAGGAATTCAGAGTGGTACAATTGCCAAGTCCGATATATAAAGCTTCATAGAGAAATTTTAAATGAAACTCAGCCAAAAATGTAAATACATCGGAGTTAGTGCAATAATTCATTTCACAGCAGCACCCATTTTATAAGACGTGTATCAAGGAAAATTAATGCTTAAAGCACAACATTCAGTAGATCTAAAAATAGAGGAAAAGGACCTGGATTGGAAAAGACAGTTTTTTTTAATTCGTAAAATAATAATTTCAGTGTTTTAAACAAGAATATTTTTCTTTTTATGTTTTTTTTCCTTTTACGTAATTATTCATCAATTTCAAATCAAACGGGCAACATAAAGGAAATGTAACTGCTGAAACAAATAGCTTAATGCTCAATATGTGTTATTCACAACTTTTTTTATATTGATTAAAAAAATTGAATGGGGAAGGAGCACGGGTATTACAAACCACTTAATATTTCTCAAATGAAGCCTTGAAATAAACGGTGAGTTAAAGAACATAAATTTGATTTCAAAGACTTCCCCAACGACACCCCACACAGCGGGTGGTGAAAAAAGTTCACCCTCATTTTTATGTATGTAAAGATACGACCGTTTGGTCGACGCGGGCTTACTGGAGATGCCATCGATAATAATTTATACGGGTACCGCGTCGGCAGCTAAGAGGGAAGGTGAGGTTGGCGCGGAGCGGAAAAGATAATGGTGTGAAGGGATATATAAAAATATACATAAATATAAATGTATTTTATTATTTTCGACATGTTTTTGCAGGGATGATTTGACCAATTATTCTGAATATTTAAAGGAAAGAAAACATGAAATATTTGGAAAAAAGCTTTTTTAATGAATCATTGTTTTTAGTTTTTTTCTATCCCATTTTACTGGTGATAACTGATGTTATTAGTGATATTTAATATTTTGAAAAAGAGTTTTCTGATAGTTTTTTTTCTTTGAGTATAAAACATTCATGTAATAATTATATTCAAGTGATTTTATCGGAAACGGTTTTTTCATATTTTTAGAAAACATTTTACATTCAGAATGATGAGAGGAATTAACGCTATGAATATAATATGTTCTAAGAAGAAATTACCAAATTTCATGAGGATTTGTAATTAGTTTACACCCTATAAATTAAGTAAAACCTGTTTCCCCTTTTAAATACTTCTGATGTAAAATTAAAAATGATTAAATTAACATTATGATTACAAAAGTATTCTTGTGCGCTCCGACAATATTCTAAAAAAATTCTGCTCAATTACCCGGTGATAGAAAATCCTCAAGCACCTACACATGTGAAAAAAACGAGTGTGCTTTAGACCACACGACTGAAGTAAAACTTCAAATTCACAAAATATGAACTTTAAAATGAATTTACAATTTTATTCACTTTAAACGTAGAATATTTAATGTATTGAACAAAATAATAATTTATAAAATTATTCAAGAACGAAATGAAATTACAAAATAATCAAAAAATCACCGTTCACGTAACGCTAGCAAACTCGCATATATATATATATATATATATATATATACATAAATATATATATATATATATATATATATATATATATATATATATATATATATATATGTAAACGAAGTGAGTGACACTTCATTCAGCATGAAGTTTGCATATGAGCTGTGCTAGCTGTCACTTGGACATGTCGCCACGCCACGATAGAAAAATAGGTTATGTTCTTAGAAACGATCAATGAATTATAATATGATATAGTATAATATTTTAATACTTAATTGATACGAACTAGTGAAGCAATAGCTTTAAATGTTGTTTCTCTTTTCAGGTGAGTTTGTGATTAATAAACGTTATAAATTGTTTTGTAAAAGTGTAAACATTTGTTTATGTAATAAATCTCTTTTCAGAGCAACTCAATGCTATAGTTTTACTGTTCACCATATTATCCAAGGATAAGAATTAGAAACACATTATATATATATATATATATAATATATATATATATATATATATATATATATATATATATATATTTCATGAACTGGCTATGAGAGGAAGAGAGAAAAAAATGTGCGCGCGCACCTCTCTCTCTTGTCCATACAATAATATACGAAACGTAACTCTCTGTCTTTCTGTTTTCACTAACTTATATCTCCCTCTCAACTTCGCCCGATCACACTTTTCGAAACGCTCTCGTCACGCATTAATTTTTTAAGTTACTATTTATTTATTCAATAGTCTAAAGTTTAAATTTGCAAATACATTCGGTGAAATTTTGTTGTAAGATTAATTTCCTTTGGTCGATAAAAGCGCTATGTATTGAAACCGATTATGTATTGCGAGAGCTATAGCAGATTACAATTACAAGAGGAAAATTGAAAAAAAAAACAAAAAATCTAGTAATCTACTAGGCTGTACAAAGTAATGAAAAAATATCAATACAAAACCATGGAATAAAATAGAAACGTCCAGAAGATACTGAAACAAACGCATTAAGAAAGTATGAAATGGTGATTTTCAGTTTCAGTTGTAATATACGTACGTACAAATCTAAGGATACCTTAGAAAATACGTTCTACTGAAAATTGGTCTTGGTTTTTCAATCTTGCACACTCCGTGAGTGTATACTTTATTATCTAATGATTTGATGATAAACGTAATTATAAGTCAGGCAATTTTCCAAGTAATCAACTTTTAATATAGCTCTTTGGAAAAAGGAGATCTTCCTCTATACATTTTATAATTTTTAAATATTTGTTTCGATCCAAATTAGCAGTTGAAAAATGAAATACGTCTTTATCCTTTGGTCTGTACGTATGTATGTACTTATGTACGTATGCACTTATGTACGTATGAACGTATGAGGACATGCTACGGCTCGCATTTCTTGACCGATTTTAGTGATTCTTTTTTATATCAATTTAATAGCTATCAGTATGGAAGTTTAACTATTTTCACGATGAATCGTCAAATAGTTTAAGTTTAATAATCAATTTTGTACAAAAACTCCTTTTTTACTTGCATGGCAATTATTTATGGCCTCCGTTTCCAGTGGATCTTCTTGCCTCTTCTCTCTGCTCCTTCCTGTTCGTAATATTTTTATACTTTGAACTTTTTCTTACAATTGTTCATTCAATAAAACTCTTATTCATAAATATCACTTTTGATTTTACTAACGATTTTTATATTTTAACTGCCGCGATTTATTGCATGACAACTTTTATACAAATTGGTCTTTCATATCGATAATCAATAAACATGCCCCTTTTTTCAGCAATTTCAGATAGCAATTGAGTTTTGACGAGTGAAGGTTAAAGAAAATATTATATAAAAATTTCACGAAGAAAACCTAGAATGCTCTGATTTATGAATTATATTTAGGACAAAAAGAGAAAGAAATCAAAAATTGTTTGCTGTTTTTGGATTGTCCATCGCTAAATGATTTGGTTTTTTATATTTTCAAAAATATCACCTTTTCAAAAATTATATTCTATTTTCGTAACCCCGGATTAATTTTGCTGGTCTCCTATTATTAGTAATAAAGTACTTGAATATCTTTTTACCAATAAATAAATTACTGGGAGGAAGAATATTAAACCACTGAATCGTATTCTCGCTAAGTAAAACGTCAGCATTAGAACTTGCTAGTTCTCAGTCATCGTAATCGCCTGAATAGTATTGTTCTTCTTTTTCGATTATTGGCTCCCTTTCTGTGTCTGATGCTTCAGACTCAGTACCAGTATTTGGTATCTTTATTTGGTATCACCTGCACTTTCCGACTCCATCAATATGGTTCTTAGATTACATTCTAAACCAGTATAATGATACAAATTAAATGTAGATATTCAAAAAAATATGATGTTTTTGCCGTATAATTTTCTCCTTCACATGCTATCATTTCTTGTGGGATAAAAAATGAATTATACATATTTTATTATTCAGCCTTTGTTACTGCAATGTTTAAAAAAAATCGATGACTAAGACCAGCGTCGCTCATAGTGTTTATGTAATATCACAAAAATCGGTTCCCAAGAAATAAATATTCTGGAGTACATGGCTCTCGCTTGCTTCAACAAACTATTTATTGAGCAGGAAAGAACAACAAACCCACCATTTAAGCAGGATACTTGAGATTACTACGTAATAAATTACAAAGTTAAAATAAACTATGCGTCATATTTGTTAATAACCGAAATAGATAAGAATGACAAATATTTCAATAGCCGTTCTCCTTCTACAGACTAATTAAGTGTTTAAATATGATAATAATGTGTGTAAATACCGCCATTTTGTCATTTTATTTATTTAATAGAAGATAACCTAATAAAATATTACAAATATAAAAATATTGTGCGTGTGCTGATGCACGCGCATTAGAGGTTATACTTCTTTAGCACAATCCAATAATAACTTCATTTAACACGCAAATACGGTTCTTAAAATCTAAATTCAATGATGTAATTAAATTTTAAATATCATGGTAAAGTGTGTAAATGCCGCCATTTGTCATTTTATTTATTTATTATAAGATAACCTAATAAAATATTACAATTATAAAAACATTGTGTGTGTGCTTATGCACGCGCATTAGAGGTTATACTTCTTTAGCACAATTCAAGAATAACTTCATTTAACACGCAAATACGGTTCTTAAAATCTAAATTCAATGATGTAATTAAATTTTAAATATCATGGTAAAGTGTGTAAATGCCGCCATTTGTCATTTTATTTATTTATTATAAGATAACCTAATAAAATATTACAATTATAAAAACATTGTGTGTGTGCTTATGCACGCGCATTAGAGGTTATACTTCTTTAGCACAATTCAAGAATAACTTTATTTAACACGCAAATACGGTTCTTAAAATCTAAATTCAATGAGGTAATTAAATTTTAAATATCATGGTAATGTGTGTAAATGCCGCCATTTTGTCATTTTATTTATTTAATATAAGATAACCTAATAAAATATTACAAATATAAAAACATTGTGCGTGTGCTTATGCACGCGCATTAGAAGTTATACTTCTTTAGCACAATCCAAGAATAACTTTATTTAACACGCAAATACGGTTCTTAAAATCTAAATTCAATGAGGTAATTAAATTTTAAATATCATGGTAATGTGTGTAAATGCCGCCATTTTGTCATTTTATTTATTTAATATAAGATAACTTAATAAAATATTACAAATATAAAAATATTGTGCGTGTGCTTATGCACGCGCATTAGAGGTTATACTTCTTTAGCACAATCCAAGAATAACTTTATTTAACACGCAAATACGGTTCTTAAAATCTAAATTCAATGAAGTAATTAAATTTTAAATAATTTATAATGTAAAATAAATACATACCGAAACTTAACCTCACTTAGATAAGATTAGATTCAATATATTTTAAAAAGCTTAAAGTACTGTTTCTGTCAGGAATACTCACAATAAATTAATGTTTTTTATTATAAGGACCACTATTAAAATTCAGTTACTAAAATATTATTTAAAAGCACAGATATAACTTAGATTTGTATAGATAAATGACACAGTTGTGTATTTAAAAATACCTCAATAACTATCATGAATACAGTATCAGTCACTACATGCATCTTTAGTGAGCAACTTCATATTGTCGATTTTTGTTGCATCATGCGAGCGTCAACGTACATAAAGAAGATAACTTCAAAAACTCATCGATATGAATTATGAATTCATAATGTATCGGTCTATGGGTGGGTTTTCATTCATTAATTGCCAGTGACTATAATCTATCTACGAATACTTTTTGCTTACCGGGGATAAGAATTTAACCGTTGTTACCGATGTATTATGTCTCCCGATAAATTATCGACTAGTAGATATTTCTATCTTCCTCTATTAATTATCTACGAAAGTTACTGTTATCATTACTCGCCGATAGGGGCGATCTGTGGGATGACAGTTCGTGATGTCACAATAAAATTTATATACTGTTAACACTATCCATAAATATAAAATACGCCATCGTTCTATTTTGTCAAATCGACGTCTATCTATGGTAATAAATTGTGCGAATTACTAATAAATGTCGAATTATTGTGAAAATTATATACAAATGTTCAATAATGATTGAGCTCAATGATTTAAAATATTTATTGTTTGTTTACCAATATTACATGTTTTATAACTTAGTTTAAAGTATTATAAAATTTCTGAGTATTTCATGAATTAGACAAATTGTTATATAAGACTGAGAATATATGTACGTAGAATGTTATTTTGATGTGGGAATATTAGGATATAAGTTCATCTAATACTTGAAAGACTCACTCATTTTATCTCATTGTGATTTGTATTTTTTAATAAGTAAGTAATTAATTTATTAAGATGTCATGTAGAAATTTAAATAAGAAATAACTGAAATTCAGTAGTAGTATTGTGTCTGTTTGCTCATCTGTTTCTTCTATTTCATATTTTGCTTAATAATAATCGTTACCTTAGTGGTAGAATATTTGTCAATAGTCACAAATTTGAAAAAAAATTGTGTCCAATTGTCTTTTTTTTACGTAACTTGACTGCATTATAAGCATTGTTTTTCTTTAAATATTTCTTTTCAATTTCGCAGAAAAATTAAATACTGAAAAAAAACTGTTTGAAATTCTGTATATAGTATGAGGTACCGTTTAAAAAGGCATATTTTAAGGGTTCCAAAAATATTTTTTCCATAATTGTAGTAACATATATAGAGATATCCTGAAAATATGCAATCTGCTGAAGATGAAATTATAAAAGAAACACAATTTTTGAAAGCATACACAAAGATTGTAGAAAGTTTAACGATGATTCTAAATACCATAGTTTTTGGGATAATTAACACAGTTTTTCTGTTCTTCCTACTTAATCACATTAAATGTTATTAAATATTTATTCCGCTAGGAAATTCGTATTAAGATAAATACCATGATAAATACCATCTTTTCTTTATCAGTATACTTATGATAAATACCATCTTTAAAAAGAAATAATTTAAATGAGTTTTGTCTTTTATCAGCAAATATAGAAATCTTTTCAATGTAAGTTTTTAAAATAGTCTGTTGTAAAAAAGTAGTAAAATTTTTTCAAGTAGTGTAAATCTGGAATATACCTTCGTTGAAAAAAAATGTCATAGTGACTAGGTTCCGACAAAAAATAGTGTAAATTGAAGGTTTAAAAATAGTATAATATTTTTCAGTTGGTATGACTGACTGATTTTGACAGTTTGTGCAAAGTACAGTCGAAGTCGTATTTAGACGTGTTTCCAATAAATTGTTATTTTTACCTTATCTAAATTGCATCAGTTCACGTTCGTGTTTTTATGTATATTAATTGTTTAACGTCTAATAAGTTGGTTGTGAAATGAATGAACAAAAGTTAGGAAGAAACAAATTTGAAGACACTTTTTGGTAATTTTTTTCGAATCGTTTTTTTATTAAAAGTAATCATAAGCCACATTTTTTTTAATCCTTTTTAATATATATTCCTTGATGTAACACTAAAGAAACTTGAAAAAAAATCTCATTGGTGGTAAACTGCATTTATAGTCATAATTTTTTTCTATCTCTCTATATCTATCCATACATTAACGCCACATCCCACTGTAGCCGCATAAATATAGACCGTTACAGCTACTTCTCAATCGGAGCATATGTCTTCTGCTACACTCATTCCTCAAGCATCCATTTGCGACATTTTATTTTTACGCCATCTTACAGTATCAATTTTTAGAAATACTTCAAATTATTCAAAGAAATTCGAGATAAATCCATACACTAGGTATTGAATTCTGTTTTAAAGAATAAAAATACGCTCTTATATACAGAAAAATACGCTTTTACATAGAGAAAAATATGCTCTTACATAGAGAAAAAGATACTCTTATTTAGAGAACATGAAAAAATAAGACCCTTCAAATGTTACTTAAATTATCAATCAGACAAATGAAAAATCTTGTATTTTATGAAAGGTCGCATTATTTTTCATAACAGATTCACAAACTGATATTTCGACGCAACTCTTTAAAGAGACGTTCGAAAACTCTAAAAGAGCTAAAAAAACATTCATTTTGACAGGAATCGAACGTCCGTGCGAATCAAACCTTTATTTTTAATTAATTTAGGCAATGGCTACGTACTGGAAAAAAGCGATTGATATTGATTATTTTTTGTAATCGTTTCTAATAACCGGTTATATATTTCATAAAATGTTTATTGTTTTTTTTATTTGCCATTAATAATTCTTAATATATTAAAAACATAATATATGCACGTTTATAAAAATAGCCTTTCTTGTTATGTGTCATTAGTGTATTTTACACAAAGTGTATTTTGTTTACTGTTTTTTCATGATTGTCAATCGCTTCAATTTTTATTTTTTTATACTCTAATACAAGCTTTTATTGTTATTGTGCACCAACTACATTTTTGCTGGTTTGCCTTTATTATGACATCTCAACGGTCCTTCTTTTTTCTCACTATTGCGTTTTCTTTAGTATCATGCGCTAGTTAAATATCTAAGAATTTAATTATAGTCACATAATCTTTTATAGCAGCAATTGCTTCACAGTTATTTTAGCAACGCAGTCATGTGATAATAGGACATACGATATTTAATACTTTAAGGCATACGTCACACAAAAACTAGTCTTACAAAAAAAATCGTGAGTGAATGTGGCCAACTCTCACCGATTCAAATGTTACGAATTAAATTGCGCTAACAGAGCATAGGATAGAACATACGACTGAAAATTTGGAGATTGCTGACATTTAATGGCGACGCGTGCGTCTTGACATGTACATAAGTCGGTGAAAATTCAGCGAAAAGTCGGCTACCTATCTTGTCCGACAAAAGTCGGCAGTCGTCGGCCGTGACTTGCCGCCTATAAAGGTAATTAATTTGCGTTACGCGTTTATAAAATTATTTTCATATTGGCATTATCTAAGACTTACTTTCTTAAGTAACTAGTGACACAAATACACTACTGCATATCACAATTCTAGCTTTATGTTTTGTTCATCTTTACTTTTACAATATTCAATATTATAACCAGAGTCATTTTCTTGTATAAGTCATTTGTATTGGCATTATTTTACACCTTTTTTTTTGGGTTCTATTTCAGAATAGAAAATTTTCTAAATAAACAAATTAAAGAAAAAAAAACTTAAAGGTGGGCTGCTACATTCCAATTATCTAAAATTGTGTGTGCTTCGTTAAATGTAAATCTATAGATAGTTTCTTCTATATTAATTTCTCATTAATACTTACTATGTAAGGTACTTGATACAAATAAGGCCTATGTTTTAATAAGGCCTATGTTTTCATAAAGCCTATGTTTTAATAAGGCCTATACACCTAAAAATTAAGAAGAATAAACCTTCACAATTAAATGAAACTACGTGATGTAGTATTATTTCTACTTTCTGTAAGTTCTTTACCACAACCTAGGTTTCGTTGTATTACAACATCTTCAGATGGGCTATTAGCAAAGATTGATAATAGCTTTCTATTCTTTGCTAATAACCCACCTGAAGATGTTGTAATACAAAGAAACCTAGGTCGTGGTAAAGAACTTAAAGAAAGTAGAAATAATACTACATCACGTAGTTTCATTTAATTGTGAATATTGAATTTCTACAAAATTAACGCCAAGTATATTCAATATAAGAATAAACCTACTTAATTTGGGTAGGGCTTATTTGTATCAAGTACCTTATTTTGATTATAAAATCGACTTAAAAAAATGTTAAAATCTGTTTAATCGTCTCAATAAAATTTTCAATTTCGTCTTCCATCACCGTTTTGGGCTATTAAACTTTGTGTTAGCTATTAAGGGTGTGCAGGAAACGGTACCCGAATCTGAGTTCGCAGTTAGGAATTTTAATTCGGGAGTGATGTTTAGATAGCGGTTACGAGTTTATGGGCTTTCCACACTAGAATTTAACTTACTTTTAATTTTAATGAACATCTAGGTTATAATATGAAGCAAATTATGAATATTATGGAAAAAGGTTGAGTTGTTTTGGAGAAAAAAGTTTTTTGATTTCCTATTTTTTTGGCATTTTATACTACGGTAATGAACTGAATACTTGATCATCATGCCTTTGGAATAAATGGCAGTAATTTGTTATTAATTGGAAATAATAAAAAAAATATTTACTTTTCCTTTCAGAAAGAATCCGAAACCATATTAAAATCAGTTAAAAATTCGAAAAAATAATTCCTCTGTTTGTATGCGTATAACTTATTTTGATTATAAAATTGACTTAAAAAAATGTTAAAATCTGTTTAACCATGAGCTACTTCATACCTGTCTAACATAGTGTGCTTCATTAATTACTAAACTATAGTTAAGTTTTTGTAAGATTATCCTTAATTATATTCTGTTTATTTTTTCCTTATAGAATCCAAATCGTGCGAGTTTGCTCCGAAATTGACTGTATTTTTTTTAATTGTCCGGCTTTTCTATTTATTAATTTGGTGAAATGACAATCTTATATTAATTTAAGAAAGATATTAAGGTTTTGTTTTTATCTTTTGGTATTTTCAGCCATTTGACATACTAATTAGAATTGTTAAGGAATAAATTCTAACAAACTAATTAGTTTGTTAATTGGCTGTTAAAATAACGATACACTAAAATTAGTTGTTAACTTTAAATACAGAAATGAAATATGTAATTACAGTGTAAAGTGTATTTGTAAAAAAATACCTCAATGAAATTTAAGTAGTTAAATAAACATTAAATATTTACTGAAACATTTTTAGTTGTTAACTTTTTTGTGTTAAAAAATATTAAAAAATATTATAGCTCGGCATGTTTAATATGTTGATGACTTTCAATGTGCTATTGGCTATCGCTATGAATGATAAGAGATGATTGGGTGTTTTATTGTAGATGATAAATTATTGTAATATACATGGGATTAACTTAACGGTAAAATATTAATAAGCACACATATCCTTGTACTCTGGCTCGCTCATCGAGGGTTCCGTTCTTCTTTGTAACGTACTTTATTCTGTTATACTAAATCAATACACTGGAATAAAATGATACTAAACTAAATCTTGGGGATTAACTAAATATTGACGATTAAAGTTGGGCAATATCATTGGTGATTTATCAATATTTTTTGAATATAATTTGAAATGTCACGTAGTGTAATCACTAAAATTTCCAACTATAAAAATTATGGAACTCATTAACTTCAGTAAGCAGTTATGTTTTCAAAACATCAAACAAGTACAAGACTCTGGTACCGACGTTTATTCTATTCGAGGTAAACATTTGTTAAAATAATTGAGAAAGATGTGAATAATATGAATATGAGAAATAAAAACAAATACGTACAATATATAGCATAAGTATATTTTATTTATAAGTTAGAAAACGATAATATATATATATATATATATATATAAAGCAGTATCTCAACACTAATGTCATATTGAATATATTTGGCGTTAATTTTGTAGAAATTCCTTGTTCACAATTAAATGAAACTATGTGATGTAGTATTATTTCTACTTTCTTTAATTTCTTTACCACGACCTAGGTTTCGCTGTATTACAACATCTTCAGATGGGCTATCAGCAAAGATGTTGTAATACAGCGAAACCTAGGTCGTGGTAAAGAAACTAAAGAAAGTAGAAATAATACTACATCACGTAGTTTCATTTAATTGTGACTAACGTTTTAATTTTGGGACTTTGTTTTTGATGCCATTCTTCAGTGTGCCTATTCTTTAGACTGCTATTCCCGCTTTTCTACTAGGGTTGGCGCAGGGTCCCTCCTAGGACCTACAACATCCCACCTAATACAAAAGAGGGGACCTTCCAAGATCCCCTAATAGTACCCTTTATCTACAATCTCAGCGCTACCATCCAACAGGGTTAAAGACTGTACGTTGTTAAATAAATTCTATAGAGTTCATAATAATGATTATATTTTTTAGTAATGATAACAGGAAATTGTTCCTGATTATTAACTTCTGCCAAGAAGTTTCATTTAAATAACTTAGGTTAAGTTATGATAAGCATAAAAATTACATTTTTGATATTTACGTAGGAATTTCCTTTTAATATTTTTGAAAATGCACGAATTTTCTACTTTATTTAAATAAAAATACGTATTGCAATTGGAAAATAAAATTTTTTAGATTTTCTAAATATCATAATTTTGACTTTCCCTCATTTGTCTTTTATTGACATTTACCGCTTTTTCGAGGAGTTTCCGTATATGATATTCTACAAGGAATAGGTCAAAAATTTCCCATAAGATGACAACGACAGAGGGAACAGATAGAACGAAATTTTATTGCACACAACGATTATGCGGTCCTGAAATGTGTTACTTGGCCTATCCAGCCAAGGAAAAGAAGGCATACTCTGCCTAAACATGATATAGCGTTTCTAGTTAGCGTCACACACTGCTACTCATAAGAGCTACCTCACTTAAAAAGTATCAACACATTACAATAATTTATTCCAGAAGCTAAATCGAGTGAGCACACTCGACAAGGCGCCGACGAGATGTCACAGTTGGCTTGTGTCGACACGCATACAGTGTGACCATCCATGTTCAGCGTCGTATTTCAATCAAAATGTTGTAACAGAGCTATTTTTATGGAGTTCGCTTGCCATTTTTAGATTATTTGGTTATATAATGAACTCTGAGTCATTATGTCACGTTAAAATTATGTAACGCTTGAAAAAACAAATGCGAACACGTCGGACTGGTCGAGCGCTGACAGCATGGTGGCTGAGAGTGTTAAAAAGTTTATTCAAACGGTGATCTGTCGACGGATCAGCAGGTTGTCACTCATCTTCGCCCCTTTAGTCGTGTCTTTAGTAAGTTAGTGTGATATTATCGTTAATCGAATAGCTTTGAGTGAAAATGAGTTAAGTACATTATAATAAATTTGTGAAAATATAGGGTAACCAGAAAACATATACTCCTAGATAACTAATATTTATTATAAATTATTAACTAATATGAACGGTTAAGGAAGTTACATTTAATCTGTGATCTAAAGTAAGTGAGCTTCACACCATTTTTAGATTTCGAATAGTATTACTGGCACGATTTTAGGAGGCTCTATTAACTACTCCATTATTATCTGCTTAGCACGAACAAATAAAGACCAAGTAATTACCGCAGTGCTTTGGTAGAAATCTGACGATAGATTCTGATACTTAGTTGAAACGATAGAGGAATGAGGGTAGATTGATTAGATTCCTGAATGATAAGAGTTAAAGTCCACTGGAGTAGTTGATTTATTTAATCGTTAGTTTAAAGTACATTAAAGCTGTTGATATATAGAGTTTTTACTTACATGGATAGAGCAGCTAGGGTGACCGTTCCCGGTCTTAAAATAGACTGCCGAGTTTCAGCGATGATCCATTTATACTAAGCTCGAGGTATCTAGGACTTTGCAAAGTTAAAAATTGACCTACGTCGAACTGGAAAATCTTCTATTAAGTAATAAACGACTTTGACAGTGGATGCGAATTCAAGTTAGCAAGTTAAATTATAATGTTTCCAAGATTATTGACGGTTAAGTAGATGTGTATTGTAAAGAGTTTCTGGTAGATAGTGCATCGAGTATTTGGAGAGGCTGAGCATCTGCCACTTGCTGGAATATGCAGAAAATTATATTTTACGCAAAAAAATTCCAATTCGAATGTTTATAAATTGTTCATTCCATTTGTATGAAATCTTAAATTAAATTGGGTTAACCTAAATGAACTAATTACAATATTAATCAAAAGGAAAAAGGTATCCTTATGAGATTAATCACGTTTCTGTTCATTTGTGAATCAGTCGTATGTTTTTATCAGATACAGTTAGATGACGTAAAAACTAGAAATTTGGCCTAATGATAAAGTTAAGTCTCAAAACGATTGTATCAAAGTTTTAAAGGGGAAAGATTAAGTACCCGATTTTTTTTCAATTCCATCTGACTTTTGGAGTATCGTCTGAAAAAAAGCTATTTTTAACGATCCCAATAATATTTTTCATAATTTAAACCATCATATCTCCGGGATACACTGGAAAACGTGGGAAAACAGGATGTTGCCCCTAAATTAATTTATTTTGAGGAGGAAAAGACAGGTTTTTATAGAAAATCTCTAGATTTAATAGTTTTTGGAAATTCACATCATATTTCTACCTTTGAATGCTATATTAAGCATTATAGTTACACGGTAAAAAATAATATTAATATTTATAAACTAGCTGACCCGTGCGAAGTCTTCGCACTATATCGCCATCTAGCGTGTTCCAAGTATACAATTTGGCTAAGATATTTGATGTATCGCCCACAGATGGCGCTAATGCCAATTGTTATAAAAATTAATTTGTTTATTAACAAAAAGATTTTTTTCCAATTTTTTTATATTTTTCGCCCAAAGTAGAAAACATAAGCTTTAAGTGGGTATTTTTTTTATTTTTTTTGGTGCAGTAGTTAAAGAGATCAAGCCGCTCGACCAAAAAACACCTTTTAGAAATAATATATTTAGATAGATTAATAGAAATACGATATGCCATTAAATGTTTAATACATATGCAAGTGTAGTAACCCTCGTGCGAGGATTACGTGCATTCTATTCGCACTTAATAGGTTTTATTTCTTAAAAAACCGGTAAAATGCGAGTCAGGCTCGCGCATGGAATGTTTCGTACCACATTTGAAGTGAATTTACTTTATTTATCATAAGTCATCTTTACTATGGATTTCTTAGCGCAATAAATTAAAGCAAAGGGATCTATAGGTTATCTCTCAAGCGAATAGCTAAAAACTATGAAATCCAGAATCATTGTTATAGTTTTTTTAAATTTTTGTGTAGGGTTTTAAAAAAATATTAAATTTAAATTTCGAAAATAGTGGAAAATGTTTTTATGCATATTTTTCATTGTATACCCGAAATCACGAAAAATATTACACGTTTCAGACCTTTACAACTAACCTCTTAAACGATAATCTACACCATACATTATTTTTTTGCATATTTTTCATTGTATACCCGAAATCACGAAAAATATTACACGTTTCAGACCTTTACAACTAACCTCTTAAAACGATAATCTACACCATACATGATTTTTTTTGCATATTTTTCATTTTATACCCGAAATCACGAAAAATATTACACGTTTCCGATCTTTACAACTAACCTCTTAAACTATAATCTACACAGGACATGATTTTTTTTGAGTTTTTCATTTGCGCAACCTAAAATTTGCATGTAAATATTTTTGAATGTTAGTTATGATATGTGCGGATTAATATTATAGCAAATTTCAAATATCTGTCGAGAGATTCCTGAGAAAAATGGTTGTGGTGGTGGGTAATTTTTTAAGGGTTTTATTTTTCCTTTTGGAGAAAGAAACCCTTAAAAAGAGCTCAACCGCTCAACCGCATTAAAATATACTTTTCAATTTACTGATCTGAAAAGAAAAACTAAGAAAATTCAAAAGTGCACAATACGGTTCGAAAGATACAGAAATCTAAATATTAATTTAATAAACTAGAATGGGTGACAAATTTGTAAACTTATATACTTATAACAAAAATGACAACACAATTTGCTTGAAAAAAAACCGTTATTTCGTAATTTACAATCTCGTATAAAACGAAATACTTATCAAAATTTTTAATTCGGCACTTTCAAAAACTGTCTCATTGTATGAAGTGCTTTGCTTTAGTTTACTTTAATAATATTGAACAGAAGAAAAATTCGCTCTATAATATATATAATATAATAAAATATAATATAATATTAAATGCCAAGCTTAGCTCAAAGATATATCTTGATTATATGTGTAATTATTTTTATTGGGTTTTTCTATTACCAGAATTAAAACCATCTTATACTCGGACTAATTGCCGGTCCCGGCTTTGCTCGAGCAAAATCATTTTAATTCTAAATAATAAATAGAATTAAGATATTTTAATTCTATTTATTATATAATCATTATTTACAGTTAGTAATTTTCCAAAAACGCTGAAATAAGTGTGTCTAACTACATTCTAATCTGTGTGTCTATTTATAAATTTACACTAACTTTGATTAATAAATTATGATTGTCGATCGAGGAAACATATTTCCCAACCCAAATGTTTACAAAATTTCGAAAAAATGGCCCAGTTTCTGAACTTTAGATCAATATTGATTAACCAGGGGAGGTGTGAAATGAAAAAATTTAGAAGAATAAAAATGGGTAACACCAGCATGACAAAATTCACATGGATCTTGCGTGACAGAACATCTTTAGAATACCAAAAGAAAAATTGTAAGAACGCTGATATTTGCAATTTCCCTATACGATGTCGACACATGGGTAATAAAAGAGGTGAAAAAGAGAAGACTGACCATTTGAAAAGCCAGCGCAAAATACTATAGATATCGTGAACAACTAACATGTTTTTATTCCATGACCTAAAAGTGAAAATAAGAATTTCCATATCTGTCCTAAAATAATACTCGCATACTTTGACCACATAGGTCTAGACGAAGATGATAATGTAGAAAAGTTATTCATAGTGAATTAAGTAGTGAGAAAGATACCAAAATATCGTTTTCCGGATAAATGGTGGAACTAGGTATGAAAGCTCTCCGGTACCCCCTTCTACGGCATTATATATTGTCAAAACCACGACCAGTCGATGAAAAAATAGAATCCTGCGAGTCGGCAACTACAAGTGGGTACGACTGCCAGGTATAGCGAAACGACTAACAAGAAATTTTAATTATTTCGAAATTCTCCTATAATATTCCATCTCAACTTCACACATTCAGGGGAATGAAAAAAAATCCTTTCTAACGAGTACCTAGAAGCCAAGAGAATACCATGGCCACGTTACATTTTAAGTTTTTGGGTTTAAAGTCCTGGAGATTTTGTGACGTCAGTCAATGAGTGCGCAGTAATGGCTTTTATAATATCTAGATTGTTCTAAGCAACAATATTCATATTCACAGCACTAATATCGAAGTCTCAATTTGTGTTAAGCAACTTTCTTTTCTAGAAACGTGACAGATGCGTAAAGCTAAGAAGGGTTATCTTTCTCTATATCGATAATTTTCTCTCGTTTATCGACACTCAAAACTCATCCTGTATGTTTCAATGTTTATTCGTGTTACGTAGTTTATACAGGCGCCGCATGTGTTTGTGTGCGGTCCACTTAGCGCCACTTGTGAATACGACACTTCGCTCGGCTATTTCCGAGTTATTTTCGATTTAGTCCCATAACGGTTAGTGTTGGTTAGTTGGTTAAGAGGCGCTGTTAAAATGTCGCGGCCTGAACCCGGCATGTGGGAATGTAATGGTTGCATAAATACCCCTTTGTAGTATAAAGAGGCCCGTGAAATTGGGTCTCGCGTTACAGAAATAGAATATATGTAATTATTAAAAATGCTAGTATTTTATAGAATATAAAAAAAACAAACAATTGACAATCAGCAGCGAAAAATAAAACACAATTCGTATCCATAATAAAAGAAACAAAAAGCTATCTTTGTGAACGCGTTTATATTATATTGCAGATATATCGAGATTTGTTATTAAGAAATAAACATTATAATAACTTTCTAGAAATTATTAAAAAAATAATCAAACATATTATCAAAGATAAACTGTTAACTGATGTTGACTGTCATTCTATTACCAAATTGAATGCCTTTTGCTCTTTTCGAGTTTCATGTGGTGTGTTTTGGCGACCCTGTCGGATCTGCTAGTTTCATAGATTAGTGTGTTACATCTGTATATACAGGAAATAACTAGACACTATTCACCCCACGTTTCATCTTACTGGTTCAAAGAGTTGTGCAGAAACAGGATTAATAAACTATTAAGAAAAATAACCTGACCGTTAATACAAAAAAATTAAACTTCCTCAATTGTCTGATTGACGATTTAAAGAAAACTTTGAAGGAGCTTATTTTTTTAATTTTTGTCTCTTTAAGAGTGTCATTTTTATTCTGTATACATGTGTCCAATACATGTATATGGCTTTTGCTGCTAAAATAATACGATTTTTCATAAAAAATAAAATTTTTTATTTATGTCCGATTGAGGATGTAAATAAAATGTTTAGGGAGCTTATTTTTTCATTTCCTCTATATAAGAGTGTCATTTTTATTCTGCATACATGTGTCCAACACATGTATATGGCTTTTACTACTAAAATAATACGATTTTTCATAAAAAATACATTTTTTATTTATGTCCGATTGAGGATGCAAATAAAACGTTTAGGGAGCTTATTTTTTAATTTTCTCTATATAAGTGTCATTTTTATTCTGTATACATGTGTCCAACACATGTATATGGTTTTTTCTACTAAAATAATACGATTTTTCATAAGAAATAAAATTTTTTATTTATGTCCGATTGAGGATGCAAATAAAACGTTTAAGGAGCTTATTTTTTAATTTTCTCTATATAAGTGTCATTTTTATTCTGTATACATGTGTCCAACACATGTATATGGTTTTTTCTACTAAAATAATACGATTTTTCATAAGAAATAAAAATTTTTATTTATGTCCGATTGAGGATGCAAATAAAACGTTTAGGGAGCTTATTTTTTAATTTTCTCTATATAAGTGTCATTTTTATTCTGTATACATGTGTCCAACACATGTATATGGTTTTTTCTACTAAAATAATACGATTTTTCATAACAAATAAAATTTTTTATTTATGTCCGATTGAGGATGCAAATAAAACGTTTAGGGAGCTTATTTTTTAAATTTCTCTATATAAGTGTCATTTTTATTCTGTATACATGTGTCCAACACATGTATATGGTTTTTTCTACTAAAATAATACGATTTTTCATAAGAAATAAAATTTTTTATTTATGTCCGATTGAGGATGTAAATAAAATGTTTAGGGAGCTTATTTTTTTATTTTTCTCTCTTTAAGAATGGCATTTTTATTCTGGTCGTTTCCTTTACTTAAATATTTGTCATTGGCCAAAATTCGAAATATTTCTTATTTCTACTAAAGTTACCTAAAACCTAACAAACCTGACGATAAGTTATTAATTGTATTATATATTTATTTATTTTTAATTTCTTAGACTTCAAAAGAATTTATACATTTGGAAAATTTATTCCTACAAGAGCGATCACTTCTAAACAACGAAAGCAGAACTGGAAAATTTATGATTGTAGAAGACCATCAGTGAGACGTCATAAAATTAAATTAAAAAAAAACTATTTATTACAATGTAACAATTCATAATTAAAGTATGTAATAAAGATAAACTAATAGTGATAATTGAATAAATAATTTTGGTATGCACGTGGATGGGGAAATGAGAAAAGATAAGAGAAGAAAGAATAGCGTAGTGGTAGGGAATCCGAGATAGGGAAACCTTTCAGGCGAATTTTGAAAGTATAAATCGACGATGCGTTACGTATATTAGGACCAAGTTTATTCCAGAGTTTGGCAGCACGTAAAGTGTAGGAGTACTCGTAGAAGATAGCGTTTAGGAGTAATGAGGGTTAGGAGGGATTCAGAACGTAATCCAAGTTCATGAGCTCCTAGGGCTTTGAATCCAGAATTGAGATCAGACGCACTGCAAAGATATTGCGACGTATTGACAAGAATTTATGTAATATGAAAATTATGTCGGTCACGTACTCCTGCCCAGTTAAGACGTGACCTGAACTCGGGAATATGGTCATATTTTCTTAGGTCAAATAAGTAGCGAGTAGATAAAATTTGAAGAGGTTTTAATCAAATTAATCTTATAACAAACTAATATTAATCCAGTATAGGAGAAAACCCTATATGTAGTTGATAAATATTTATCTAACCGTTTATATTAATATTTTTAAATAAAACAATTTTGCAATTTACGATTTAATTTACGAGTTTATTTGAATAGGTTTTTCCTTGAAACTCAAAATCGGATAGTTTACACCGGAAATTGAGTTAAAATATAATGTTCGTAATTTAAACATAAATATCTCCGAAACTGCTTCTAATTTCCAAAACCCGTTTTCGCTGTTGTTTTCAGAACATCAAAAAGAATAACCTGTATATAGATTTGTCAAACTAACGAATCACACTAAGGGAAATAAAAGAACGGCGTTGTAAATTAAAACAATGTTCGTACTTTGAATATGAATATCTCCGAAACTACTTCTAATTTCCAAAACCCGTTTTCACTATTGTTTTTAGAACAACGAAAAGAATAACCTGTAACATCGAAAGACTACAAGATCAGAATGACTTTCTAAATGAAAATAAACATTTAGACGAAATAATCGAAAATAAATCGTGACAATCCTGTAAATGTTTTAATATACGGTGAGGATTACAATTACTTAATACATTGCAAACGACTATTGCTCAAAGTTACCGCAGGGAATAGTCACGACCGTTCCCCCGTTTTCAAAGGAAATGCACAGGTTAGTTCAGCAGATACCATAGACCGGCTACGGTGACGATTACAATTACTTAATAGATTGCAAACGACTATTGCTCAAAGTTACCACGGAGAATGGTCGGAACCATTCCCTCGTTTTCAAAACAAATGCACATGTTATTTCAGCAGATACCAACCAAAGACCGGCTACGGTGACGATTACAATTACTTAATAGATTACAAACAACTATTGCTCAAAGTTACCACGGAAAATGGTCGGGACCATACCCTCGTTTTCAAAACAAATGCACATGTTATTTCAGCAGATACCAAAGGCCGGCTACGGTGACGATTACAATTACTTAATATATTGCAAACAACTGTTGCTTAAAGTTACCGCGGGCAATGGTCAGGTCCATTCCCCCGTATTCAAAAGAAATGCACAGGTTAGTTCAGCAGATACCAACCAAAGACCGGCTACGGTGACGATTACAATTACTTAATAGATTACAAACAACTATTGCTCAAAGTTACCACGGAAAATGGTCGGGACCATACCCTCGTTTTCAAAACAAATGCACATGTTATTTCAGCAGATACCAAAGGCCGGCTACGGTGACGATTACAATTACTTAATATATTGCAAACAACTGTTGCTTAAAGTTACCGCGGGCAATGGTCAGGACCATTCCCCCGTATTCAAAAGAAATGCACAAGTTAGTTCAGCAGATACCAACCAAAGACCGGCTACGGTGACGATTACAATTACTTAATATATTACAAACAACTATTGCTCAAAGTTACTGCGGGGAATGGTCACGACCGTTCCCCTGTTTTCAAAGGAAATGCACAGGTTAGTTCAGCAGATACTAAATACCGGCTACGGTGACGATTACAACTACGTAATAGATTGCAAACAACTATTGCTCAAAGTTACCGCAGAGAATGGTCAGGACCATTCCCCCGTTTTCAAAAGAAATGCACAGGTTAGTTCAGCAGATACCAAAGATCAGCTAATTTATGATAAATTGAATGCTCAGTAAGAACATATTTATAAAGCAGACATCATCTACTTTGAATAAATTAATTTCTCTCAGATTTTTCATGGTGGGACAAATTATAAATAAACTGCCTTTCCATGTATTTTGAAATTCACAAGTAGGCATTTTCCGAGAGAAATGTTAATAAATTTTCCATTTCGCTGACTGTGGCTTTTTTAGAATTTTCCTACATGAAAGTAATGAGAGCTAGTGGGTTCTTATAGCTTGTCCCATATTGTAGCACTATTTCTTAAGAAATCTTAGACAGAGGCCTATAGAGATCTTAATGAACTATGTATTTTTGAATCATAAATGCGAATTGGATTTTACGTCTATATTTGATTTATTACTGAACATTACTATAGGAAAAATTTAGAAATGTCTATAGGGAAAGTTCCTCACAAAATCTTTAAGTAAACTTTGACGAATAGACGAACGGACGAATGGTTAAAATTTACTTTTTTCCCAATTTCAGTAATCAGTCGTTTCAACAAGTCTACACCATCACGATTGCAGTACCATCACTACATTTCCTGTCATTTCCGTTCCATTTAACAAACATTTCGATATCCGCTTATTGGATACATCAGTTACACTTAGTCGTTGAACCACTGCAATGTTTCTTCATCTCAGACTCATGGTGCAATTCCCTTAACACTGTTAGTTGAGGATTGATCGCGTCGCAACCGAGGGGGCTTAGAGTCAACATATTACCCGCTAACGACGTATTGTGCGCGCAGGCCCGGCCTGTGTAAACACGCTGTATAATGCAGAGTGACAGAGGCCAGGAACCCCGGGGAGAGAGGATAGCGACCCGGGTATTATAGCGAACTTTAACATTAAGTCACAGGTTACAGTGACGTCCTGTAAACCTGTGTGATCAAATGAAATATTTTAATACTGAATATAACAATCGTTATAATACAATGTTACAGTTGATTCTCAAATACATGGCACACATTTTGTAGAAAATATGTATTTAACGTTTAACAAATAAATATCCTCACAAATTCACTAGATAAAGTTGCAATTTATAATACAATTGTCGTAAAAAATAGGTTCGATACATTGATGAAACATGCATTTGTTATTCCATGAAATTGGATTTAATCATCTACAATTATGCTGAATATAATTCCAGTTAATAATGCACAATTATACTGTACAAAGTTACAGTCAATAACCCACAAATAAATACATCAGACACACTTGCTTTTACGCAATTTTTGTTTGACGCAATTGAAGTTAATGATCCACATTGATGCTCGATACAGTTAATGATCCACAAATAAATAGATTCGAGACATTAATAAAAGAAACACGTAGTTATTGTCCGATGCAACTGGAGTTAATAATCCACAATTATACGCGGTACAGTTGCAATTAATGATCCACAAATCTGTTTCCACAAATAAATACTCTCAATGCATTTGTTGAAAAATGCAGTTGTTTCCCAGAGGAAATGGGATCAATGATCATTAATTATGCTGGACTCAATTACAGTAAATGATCCATATATAAAAAGGCTTAATAACTTTGCTGAAAGATACAGTTGTAGCTCGATGCATTTGGTGACAATAAGGACAATGATACTCGATGCAGTTGTAGTTAATGACCCACAAATAAACACTCTCTATATATTTACTGAAACATAAAATTGTTGCTCGACTGATTAGGAGTTAATGGTTAACAATTATTTTCGATATAGTTGCATTTAAAGATCCACAAATAAATACGTTCGATGCATTTGAGGAAATACGCAATTGTTGCTCGAAACAATGGAAATTAATGATCCACAATTATACTCGATACAGTTGTGGTTAATGGCACACAAATAAATACGATCGATAACATTTCAGATGTTAAATCACAATGATGTTCGATGCAAATAAATTCATATAGTTTTTAAATATCAGTGACCAAAATGATATTTGATACCATTGTAGTTAAACATCCGCAAGTAAATGTACTAACTTTCAGTTTACTATGATCATGTGGTTACAGTGGGAATCCACAATAATGGTTAATACAGTTTAATTTAACTAACCATAAATAAATAGGCTCGATATATCTAGTTACTTAAATATGCTCCATATATCTCTAAAATTTCTTTATTCCTAAGACAGTGCAAAGTTTCTTAAAAACATACGAGTATATATCACTCAAATTTCATTATTCCTAAAGGAGTGAAGACTTTCGTAAAAACTTTCATTTCCCTAATCTCATTTTTCCTAAGACAGTGCAAAGTTTCGTAAAAACGTACGAGTATATATCACTCAAATTTCGTTATTCCTAAAAGAGTGAAGACTTTAGTAAAAATATTAATTTCCCTAATTTCGTTATTCCTAAGACTGCAAAGTTTCGTAAAAACGTACGAGTATATATCACTTAAATTTCGTTATTCCTAAAAGAGCGAAGACTTTCTTAAAAATATTCATTTTCCTAATTTTGTTATTCCCAACACAGTGCAAAGTTTTGTAAAAACGTACGAGTATATATCACTCAAATATCGTTATTCCTAAAAGAGTGGACTTTCGTAAAAACATTTATTTCTCAAATTTCGTTATTCCTAAGACAGTGCAAAGTTTCGTAAACACATATTTCCCAAATCTCATCATTGCTAAAACAGTGTAAACTTTCATAAAGTTTATCTTCACCTTTCTTTATTCAAAATGTGGGAAACATGGAACTTAAATCCATCCTACATACTGATGGATCCTATATAAAATGTGGAAACACCGGAATTTAAATACATTATTTATTTGTGGGTGTTTAACTGCAACTCTTCTCTATCGAGCATGATGAGTGTGTAACTGCAACTCTATCGAGCATGACGTGTGTTTAACTGCAACTCTATCGAGCATGATGTGAGTTTAACTGCTACTATCTCGAGCATGATGTGTGTTTAACTACAGCTCTATTGAGTATGATGTATTTTTAACTGCAACTCTATCGAGCGTGATGTGTGCTAAACTGCAACTCTATCGAGTATGAGGTGTGTTAAACTGCAACTCTATCGACATGATGTGTGTTTAACTGCAACTCTATCGAACATGATGTCTGTTAAACTGCAACTCTATCGAGTATTATGTTTGTTTAACAGCAACTCTATCGACATGATGTGTGTTTAACTGCAACTCTATCGAGCATAATGTGTGTTTAACTGCAACTCTATCAATCATGATGTGTGTTTAAATGCAACTATATCGAGCATGATATGTGTTTAACTGCAATTCTATCGAGTATCATTGTAGATTATTACTTCAGTTAGGTGAGATAAATTTATAAAATATTGTACGTGAATATTAGATGGAAGTATCAACAAACTTAATATTTATTTTTCTTCTCATCAGTCGAATGATGTTCGAAAAGTGCGGTCAAGATGAAATCTCATAAAATTGTTTATGTTTAATAACAAAGCAAATTAAATATGTTATGATGAAGCGGTAATCAAATATACGTTGGCCTAATAATATACATAGAGATATTTTCAAATAATATTTTTAAAAATTTCCAAACGCATTAAAGGTAGAAGGGAAAAACCTTACCTGTTCTTCTTTTCTATACCGAGTCGTCTTTTTTTATTTTCAGAGAAAATATTCAGTTTGTGAAATAAATATATTGAAACTTAATACAATTTCTTTTATAATTTTTAAACTAAAAATGTTAATATTCCAGAACAAAAAACTAAAAGAAAAATATAATAAAAACAAAATTTTAACCTTTTCTATATCTCTGCTAATATTAGTTTTATAATATGTTTTTTACATTTCCAGTAAACAATTTGTGTGAAATTTTATTAAAACTTAAGAGTATATAATAATAAAACCATTTTAAGCACCGATACTAGTTTATTGATACAAAATCCATTTTCTTACTGAATTTTCTCTTCAAGTCTTCAAAGGTTTTAAATTTATGATCCGGTGAAACAAACGAACAGATGAGTTTCTCGTTTATTGAGGTTCTCTTGTTTAAAAGGATTTCTCTTGGGTAAAACATAAATAAGATTAATTTTCCATATTTATAATGGGATAAAGTAAATATAATGTCAATACTAATTTTGTAATTTGTGCAGGTAAATCGTAATTAATGATAATTTATTATTATAAAATAGAACTTGTCAAGTACAAGCGGAACTCGCATTATGAGGGTCTCATAAACGCTCATATGTTTCATAGGTCCATATCACGCTAATATGTTCTTACATGTGTACTTAAGGTAGTTGTAATGTAAAACGTGTTGTGGGTGAAATTTGTCTTAATTTTTCATATATTATTCAAATTATAAATATCTAACTTGTTTTAAAACTTCAAAATTATTTACTTAGTTTGTTTAGTTTTGGTAAAAATCGAGCTCAAAAATTGTACAATTAACATTACATTAGGAAAAGTAAGTTCACCATATTTTTAATTTTATTTAAAAAATCCGTCGAGCGGTTTGTCTAAGAAACTAAGTCTATGTAAAATGATGTTATATTAACATATCGAAAAAAATTACCGTCTAGTTTTGGTAAAAATTGTTCTCAAAAATTGTACAATTAACCCTACGGGGAAAGTTATTATTTCACTACATTTATTTTTTTTAACTCGACGAGCGATTCAACTAAAAATGCCAAGTCAATGTAAAATGATGTTACATTAAAATTTTGAAAAAAAAATTAGCAAGAATCGACTCCAAAAATTTTACAATTAACTTTACAGAAAAATATCTATTGCCCCACACTTCATTTTATTAAGAAAACTTAATAAGAACGGAAAAATATTTTTCTTTACGACTATTAAAATGGCGATATATTAGCAGATAGGAAAAAATAAATTCCAAAAAAGTATTTATAATAATTTTTGGATCTTACTGTCACATGACAACTACCTTACGGGTACATAGTGTTATTATTGAATATTTATAAATATTATTATTATTTTTATAATACAAGTATTTTGCCCAGTATATCTTTCATAGGGGTATACATTTCCTGAGTTTCACGAAAATTATGAAATTTAGAGTCATTGTTCAGTGTCAAAATCACGATAAACTTTTTCATAAAACTATTTTTCAATCATTTTGACTCTAACTGTTTCGGAAATGGGGACTGTGAACATGCTATTTGTGGATATTTTCAACAATATCTCTAGTACTACATTATAAAAAATTCCAAAAAAAAATTGTGCGTCAGCTCCGACGTGCGACTAGAGTTTACTCCTTAAGTAAGATTGTCTTGGAATGTATAAAATAGGTAACACTGTATATAAATATAAATATCAATACAATTAAATATAAATGGAAAATTCTTAAATAAAACAATACTGACAGTATAATTATTTTCAAATACAACACAAATGAACAAGATCAAATTTATCAAACAAAATCAAAAACATTTAGTAACGTCAGACTAAGAAATTAAAATTAAAAGAGATTTTTAATTTTGTAGAATAGAAGACACCAAATATTCACAAATAATGATATTCAATGATTATATCTTGATTTAAACGACCGATAGCAATCGATGTGTGTCACACTCCATCAATGCGATTACGCCGTAAGAAAATGCCAAATAAACATACTGACATCTCACTCTAAAGATACGCAGAAATGTTGCGCGGAGAGGCCACCTAACGGTTATACTTTTTTAATGCTTTGAATTTCGTACGATCAGAACCTAACGGTTACACATTTTTTAACGCTCTAAACTTCGTACGCTCTGAACTTCTGACTTTACTCCTCATAAAACTTCATACCGGACGCTACAAATGAAAATCGGAACTTCAGAAATTGGATATTTTAAATAATAATACAATACAAATGAAATTCTTGAAGTCTACGCATTGTCCACAAGAAATTGAGGAAAAAATAGAGTACTTCAATCGCCCCCTAAAAATTGATGTATAAATACTTTTGAGGGTTGCAGACAAATATGCTGGTTAACATGTTTTATTACGATGCTAAATTTCTTTATATGGTACATTCGAAAAAAACGGTAACAGAAGGACAAACAGACACATTAGTGATCTTATAAGAATTCTACTTCTTTCTTTCATGGTACCAAACTCGAAAAACGTAAATTTTCGTGTATAATCTGGGTTTTAACAGCTTTTCCTTTGTGTGAAATTTTTTTATGTAACAGTCTCTGATTCTACAATTGGGGAACTAAAAAAAATAACCATGTTTTGTTAATAAATGATATTCAACAATACCTTTCCGTACTACTTTCCTTTATACTTTCTCTTCATATAAGGGCTAGTGGAAAACTCGAAGACACTATGACGTCATTCTGTTACCAAAATTAGTTCGTACACGTGGATCTAATGAAGAATGAATTTATAATATTAAACGTATGAAGCTCCGTGAGGTTATTAAAAGCGAGTATGTGAAGCGAACAAAGTGATCTAACACTCTCCACCTCGCTATGGCAAGGGATGATGCGATGAAATAGGTGTATACCTTCTCATATACGTAGTTTACTCCAGTATATTAGCAAACATGTGTAAATTGGTAGAAATAAGTAAGCCAGCACTAAATGTCAAAAAAAGAAGAAACTTATTTTAAAATATATTTGAAATAAGCCACGTGCATAATTATTTGAGCTGACCACAAGAAAGAGCTTAATATAATTTTTGGCGGTCTTCAGTTACTGGTATTGAGTTAATGTTTGTCTGTCTGTTGGTTTAGAACATGATTTGTACTAAATGGATTTGGCTGCAGTTTATACTGGCATAGACTATTTGTTCAGGAATGTTTTTGTGTAAAAAAAATAGTATATTTGTTCAGGTGAAATCTAAGCTTCGTTAATAGTTGTGAGGAGTGTAACTGAATGCTGATAGGCACGAAGCGCTATGGATGGCGCGTTGACAACAGTGACGCTGAAGAGCGGAAGGGCCAATTTATCAGAGCTATTTAAATTCAATCGTCGATGGCGGATGTGAAAGTGATGTCTACGAGACATTCGCGAAGTCTACGAAAGCGGAACCCCGGAAAAAAGCTATTTCACTTATAATTTGTTGTTATTTGTATTTATTTGGGTTAGAATTTTTTGGATGTTTGTTCGTTGTGACTGTCATGTTAAAAGAAGAAAATTTTAAGATCTTTTAATCGTTTTTCTTTAAATAACTACGTTATGTACACTAGTATAGCATCTAAAATGATAGACAGAAACAGATAAACTTTACTTATTTCTTTGAGATCTGTCTGTCATTGAAAACCGATATGATTTCGGATTTTTGTATAACCAAATTTTGATAACACAAAGAGTTAGTATTTTTTGTGATTTCTTTTGTTTGCAAAAAAAGTAAAAAATTTAAAAAACCGAACTATTTTTTTCTTTCATTTGCAAGTGGCAAGTGAAGAGAATAAAAATATAAAAAAGCCGGATTATTTTTTAAACGATTTTATTTAGCTACTGAGCTGTCTAACTAGCAATTGGATCTCGTAATCCCTCCTCCTCCCTCCTCTCCTCCTGACCTCCAATTATACCTACTTCATGTGTTGTAGATACGATGGTAATACAATATTATGGTAACATTGAGCTGATCTTATAATGGATATAGAAGGTGGTCAAGGGGTTGTAGGCACACCCTGTTTTATAAGAGCTTTTCCTTTCTACATGGTTCTACACAGACTTCCGGGAAAAATGCCTGTTTATCCTTCAATTAAACCACACAGAAAGCAAAAATGAAATAATAAAAAAAATTAAAACGGTTTTATTTTCATACAAGTCTTGCATTTATGTATTTTTTGGCGAAGATACACCATTTTCTCAGTAACTATTACACGGATTTTGTTTTGGTTTCCTTCTTCTTTTGGTTTTGGTTGTTTTTACGAATGTGGGTAATACAAAAATTATGAATATTTTGTGAAAAATATTGTGAAGATGAAGTTCAGAAAAAAATCAATCGTCTGGAAGGTTTCTTGGCATGTGTTGAGTAAGCGTTAGAGATGCGTGAAAATTTTCCTATAACCGTAACGTAGTTCGTACAGTAGTTTTCTAGCAAATAGTTTTAAAGTTATAACGGTATTGTACGTAAACGGAATCATAAGGTTTGGCTTTCACGTGTTGACACGAAACGCACAAATACATGGAAAATGTTTGCCTATCCGTGTGAATCCGTGTAGGTAATGGCAAGTCATACTAATGGGAGACATAAATTTTTTTAAATATTCGCACCTCCATGTTACATACTATCGCAGATCGCTGGGAACTGTACGCTGAACTTGGAGTTGACATTATTTTCTCACAGAACATATCGAGTGGGGTGTCAATGAAGAAATCTTTTAAAATTCAATTAAAACTGTTCAAAAATATTTTCAGATGCAACTACCCTTTCGCGAAATATGAGTAACCAAAGCATTTAGCAGCAAACCCATACTTATATATATATATATATATATATATATGTATATATATATATATATATATATATATGTGTGTATATATATATATATATATATATATATATATATTTATATATATATATAACTTTCTCACCACGTGTTAGAAATTTTAAAAAAAATTAGGATGATGGCATTTAAGAAATATATACTTCATTACAAAATTATTTCTGTCGATTTGCGTTGATAAATTAATAAGATAAACAGTTATTTCTTACAGGTTCGTGAAAAAATATTTGCGTTATCCGGACTGATGTTGCCAGATGTCGCGATTTTCGCGGGAGGGCGCGATTTTTAGGAGTATGATGGCTTGGCCGTTGAAAGTCTTACACGGGTCGCTACACGGTCGCGGATGTTAAACATAACAATATATATCAAGTGGAGTGGGCAAGCGACTACGAAACGAAGTTGCTTCGTCCACTTGAATTAGATTGAAAGAAACCAAAAAGAATATCCATATAATTTTGCGCCCAGGCATTACGAGAATAAACACACTCATAAAAATTCTTAATTTATTACAATAATACGTTTTATTTATATCATTAATCACATAAAATGTCAGATTATTTTTTTATTGTTTATAAATCCTATTTATGTGGGGCTTTTTGAACTAATAAGATGAAACGATCTACGGATTGTGCCCCTTTGTATTCTCCGTAGACAGATGTGAAGTACTAATCCATAAAAGCTATAAGATCGACAAAGTCGTCGAAAAAAGCTCCGTTAAACTTGAAATGAGCGAGAAAGACAATCGATTCTACGAAATTATAAGCTTCGTTATATTTTTATCGCCATTTCTATTTATTACTTTTTCAACTAATTATTATTAAGACTATAACATATGCGCGTTTATGAAGACAGTTTTTTTACTTTTGTACTGCGTTTAAAATTGTATTTTATTTTTGCTCTGTTCTGATTGTCAATCGTTGAATTGTTTGCTGCTTATATTATAAAAAAATAGCTTTTTTTAGAAAAGTATTTTCTATTTTTATAACGTCAAGCTTATTTTCGGCAATTACTTTGTTGACGTTTTTTTCAGTTTATTTTTGTGTTAAAATTTGTTTATTATGCATGTTAAAAATTAATAATATTTGAAAACTTTTGTTGATTATATATTAAGTGCATTAGAATGTTCAGGTATCTATGTAATCGATTATTTATCAACTTAAAATATTTTTGAGCATAATTGTACTTTTTAGACATAAGTAAATATTTTCCTTCAACAAGTAAAAGATGCATTTTTCACATCCCAAATTTTTGCAGTCGTGTGAAAAACATTGAACGCTGAGATCAGTTCGTGCAGTGTTTAAAGTCTGGGTCTGTGCTTTATTTATTTTCATTCCAAATGCTAACTACTATAAAATGACAGACAACACTGTCATACAAAACAAATATGCGATATTCTAACGATTTACATAGCCCATACCAGACAAGTCCCAGGCCATACCTGTCTTTTATTTTTTGCCATTCAAAATGCTAGCCGCTAAAAATGATAGACAACACTGTCATCATTGCTTATACCTGTTAAGTTGTCGTGATCTATTCTGATTTACTCGACCATTTTTATCATAGCTCCGTAAAATTATACAAAATCTTCATAAGTTATACGCATACGCAAAGCTTCATAAGTTATTAGCATGCGCAAAGCTTCATAAGCTATACGCATACACAAAATTTCATAAGTTATACTCATACGCAAAGCTTCATAAGTTATACGCACACGCAAAGCCTCATAAGCTTTACGCATACGCAAAACTTCATGAGTTATACGCATACGCAAAGCTTAATAAGTTATACGCATATACAAAGCCTCATAAGCTATAGGCATACGTAAAACTTCATAAGTTATAAACATACGCAAAGCTTCATAAGTTATACGCTTCCTCGTGAATCACTCCATCTACTGGTAAAACCACATGAAAATCCGTGATGTAGTTTTTAAGATTAAAGTGCTTTGACAGACAGACTTTGTTTTATACTATGTAGTGACATGACAACATTTTTTTGTGGATTATATTGTCTTATATGACTATTTAAAACATTATTTTGATGTTGCTAGAACGGTTTAGTTTTTTTAAAACAAAAATACTTCCATGATTTCGTTTTGTAGCAGAAATCGCATCAAAATGTATATAAATAATTTATAATAGATGTAAAATATGCTGCTGGACTCATTTATGGATTTTCATGCTGTCTATATCATATCATAGATTAATTTAATTTAGCCAAAACAATCAGCTGAACATGAAAATATATCATATAACCCATGTGTATTTGGACTCTATAAATTATACTTTAATCCATTTTCGTGTCAACTTCTAAGAATTGAACCAACAAAACTTACTTCTTTATAAACTACCGTTGTGATAGGCAGATTTTTATACTCGATGTTATATTTCTGACCTGGATTCGCACCCGCATCTTCGTTATTGCCTACCACTTGACTCACAGTGACTACTTATAGATCCTTCAAATTAATCTTCGACGCATATGCTGGCATTTTTTAATAAGCGCAACGTCTAAACACATTCAATGCCCGCAAACCGCAGATGACTAAATGCAAGTTGCCCTAGCTCATGTTCCGATCCTCGTAACTTATTGCTAAAAAAACAATACCTGACTACTTATACTGACTACTGATGCCTGACTTATTGCTAAAAAAACAGTAAAAAAACAGTACCTGGCTACTGATACCTAACTACTTATACTGCCTACTGTTTTTAGTACTACCAATTGATAGTTCGTGATATATTATTACAATTCGCTCGCTTATTGCATATTTTTATTATCTAATAAAAAGTTAACTATTAATATTACGACAGACATTAACTAAGGAAAATATACGGAATACTTAGTTATCCGTGAATCTAAGTATCTTATTTGTTTTATTTTTTGCTTAGTATTTAATAAATGTATTTAGAATGTCCAAATATAATTATTAAGCTAATTAATTATATATTTATTTACAAACATTACTATAAACAAATTGATACATATGGCGTATATATTTATTGATATGAGTGCAATCTCTTAGAGTTAACAAGCACATTAGTAAAACAATAAATAATAACAGACTGCAACGGATTATGCAATTAACTAAATGTCAAAAATAAACATATGTATTTACATGAACCTACATATTCATATAAATACATATATCCACACATACACATTTATAAACAAACACGCACGCACACAGGCATGTATTTATTCCTTGAATTTTTCCCTATTCGAGCGCCTATACTTTCTAATGAATAATAAAGTTTCCATTTAATTTAAAATTAAAGAAAACTTACTTTAATTATTTTGAAAAAGTAACATAAAGCAAGTAAATACTGTCCGGACAATAAAATTATTTCAATAATCCTTGTCAATCATTTTGGGTATTTATCACGTCGCATGCGTTTTATATATAATGACTCATTACTTGCTTAGCCTATAATGTACATATATATATATATATATATATATATATATATATATATATATATATATATATATATATATATGAGCAAGGTCGTAAATAAGGTTTCGAAGGAAGTGATGATTAGAAGCAACGAAGAGATGAACTTAAAAACATTCTTGAAATATATACATTTAAATAAAATATAAAGGAGGTCCGTAGATTTATAAAAATCAAGAGAGCAGAACCCAATGGAATTTGAAGTGTCTGTCTGTATGTCTATCCGTTTGATTGCGCATTACGGAATAACTACTGTATGTGAGTTTTATTCTTACATCCCTTAGAGCCGGAAAAAAAATGCCTACGATCTGTTGAAAGTTTTTAGCATGTTAAAGTTCACTTATAACATCTTTATGCTCATGTATGTTTCCGTTTCCGTTTCTCTGCCACGCACTCGTGGTTTCTACAGTTTTAGTTCTTATATGACGTTTTGTAAGTATATGCTTTAGATAAAGATCTCAATAAATAGGTAGCAAATATGTTTTTTTCCTGTTTTTAAGGTTATTAAGGATTAGGGATTAAATGTAAAGTACCTTAGAAAGGTCTTTTAAAATGTATTTTAGATTATATTTATCGTTTTTCCTTTATTAGGCTGTTAACGAAACATTAAGTTTTAAATTAATTTCCAATGTGATCATCCCATCCCCTTTTTATACAAGTCTACATAAAAATCTGTCAAATATCTCGAAAACAGGTTTTGATTAGTACTTTGAAATGAAATTGTTTCGAGTACTCTAAATTATTAGTTAGGGAACTATAAAAAACTTTGAAGTACGCGAAAATAATGCACATTGAAATTAGCGTTGCAATTGAGTTAGCGTACTTAAGATAAATTATCTTATTATTAAAGATAAATTATTGATAATTTGACACATTAGTGTACTTAAGATAAATTAAAATTAGTTTTTAAAACATGCTTTACAATATTCAATTTAAAAATAAAATACAAAAGACGAATCGTAATAACAAGTATAATTGACGGTATTTATTCAACTACCGTAGACCTTTATCGGCACGTATGAAAACGACTTAAGAATTTATAAAATATGGTTAGTTTAATGGTTGGCGAAATGGCTATAAAACCTTAATAAATAGGTGGTTCGACACATGCTTGACCGATTTTTATTACCCGTCGGCCTGTATGCCAGTATGTTCGTTTATTTGTTTGTTTTCTTTTCACTTAAAAACAAGTAAGCTCCAGATGAAGTTGTTTCTATTGTATTTATTGGAATCTAGGTGAGAAACTAATTTGTCTCACTATGATGTCACAAACTTAAGTGTAAAGAGATATATCCGTTTTCGTTTCACTTAAAAACAACTAAGCTTTAGATAAAATTTTTAGTATTGTATTTAGTGGAGTTTAGGCGGGAAACTGATATGTATCACCGTGATGTTACAAACTTAAGAGTAAAGAGATGTATCCGTTTTCGTTTCGCTTAAAAACAACTAAGCTTTAGATAACATTTTTACTATTGTATTTAGTGGAGTTTAGGCAAGAAACTGATATGTATCACCGTGATGTTACAAACTTAAGAGTAAAGAGATATATCCGTTTTCGTTTCACTTAAAAACAACTAAGCTTTAGATTAAATTGTAACTATTGTATTTACTGGAGTCTAGGTGAGAAACTGATCTGTCTCACTATGATGTCACAAACTTAAATGTAAAGAGATATATCCGGTTTCGTTTCACTTAAAAACAACTAAGGTTTAGATGAAATTTTTACTGTTGTATTTACTAGAGTCTAGGTAAGAAACTGATATGTCTCACTATGAACTTACAAACTTAAGTGTAAAGAGATATATCCGTTTTCGTCTCACTTAAAAACAACTAAGCTTTAGATGAAATTTTTACTATTGTATTTACTGGAGTCTAGGTGAGAAACTGATATGTCTCACTATGAAGTTACAAACTTAAGTGTAAAGAGATATATCCGTTTTCGTTTCACTTAAAAACAACTAAGCTTTAGATTAAATTTTTACTATTGTATTTACTGGAGTCTAGGTGAGAAACTGATATGTCTCACTATGAAGTTACAAACTTAAGTGTAAAGAGATATATCCGTTTTCGTCTCACTTAAAAACAACTAAGCTTTAGATTAAATTGTTACTATTGTATTTACTGGAGTCTAGGTGAGAAACTGATCTGTCTCACTATGATGTCACAAACTTAAATGTAAAGAGATATATCCGGTTTCGTTTCACTTAAAAACAACTAAGGTTTAGATGAAATTTTTACTGTTGTATTTACTAGAGTCTAGGTGAGAAACTGATATGTCTCACTATGAACTTACAAACTTAAGTGTAAAGAGATATATCCGTTTTCGTCTCACTTAAAAACAACTAAGCTTTAGATGAAATTTTTACTATTGTATTTACTGGAGTCTAGGTGAGAAACTGATACGTCTCACTATGAACTTACAAACTTAAGTGTAAAGAGATATATCCGTTTTCGTCTCACTTAAAAACAACTAAGCTTTAGATGAAATTTTTACTATTGTATTTACTGGAGTCTAGGTTTAGAAACTGATATGTCTCACTATGAAGTTACAAACTTAAGTGTAAAGAGATATATCCGTTTTCGTTTCACTTAAAAACAACTAAGCTTTAGATTAAATTTTTACTATTGTATTTACTGGAGTCTAGGTGAGAAACTGATATGTCTCACTATGATGTCACAAACTTAAATGTAAAGAGATATATCCGTTTTCGTTTCACTTAAAAACAACTAAGCTTTAGATTAAATTTTTACTATTGTATTTACTGGAGTCTAGGTGAGAAACTGATATGTCTCACTATGATGTCACAAACTTAAATGTAAAGAGATATATCCGTTTTCGTTTCACTTAAAAACAACTAAGCTTTAGATTAAATTTTTACTATTGTATTTACTGGAGTCTAGGTGAGAAACTGATATGTCTCACTATGATGTCACAAACTTAAATGTAAAGAGATATATCCGTTTTCGTTTCACTTAAAAACAACTAAGCTTTAGATTACATTTTTACTATTGTATTTACTGGAGTCTAGGTGAGAAACTGATATGCCTCACTATTAAGTTATAAACTTAAGTGTAAAGAGATATATCCGTTTTCGTTTCACTTAAAAACAACTAAGCTTTAAATGAAATTTTTATTATTGTATTTATTGGAGTCCAGGTAATAAATTGACATGTCTAATTATGATGTCACAAACTTAAGTGTAAAGAGAAGTGTCCGCCTACTGATGGATAAGATATGATTAACCATTGACTATGTATATCACTGTAATTTAATAAGGGTACATAAAATAGACCGTGTTTAAATTTTAATTGTTTTAGTTTGTACCTTTCTTCCAATATCTTAACATTTTTATTTTGGAACTTAATTTGTTGGTTATCTTTTATAAAAGTATTTTTTCAATACTAAACGATGTTTTTTTTATTAGATAGGCTTTATATGCCTCAATATCAAAGGATGCCAAGGACTAAAATGATTGTAACTAATTGACCGTAAATTTTTCTTTCAAGTGGTAAACATGTCATCTATTGAAAAGTCTTGACGCCTGATTCTTCGACACCTCTCGAATGGAAAATGGTTCAGTTTGATTCAATTCAATTCAATTTAAATTTCATTTATTCAAGTAGGATTATTAAAAATCTCTAATTGTGTAGAACTAGTTTGGTGTCCACCCATTTCCATCATTAACATAGTCATTGAGGTTGTAATTTAAATTTGAGCATGGAAAAGATGGTTTGTAATCAGGTATTTTGTTAGAAAAGTGAACACAAATACACAGGAAACACTGTTTAGTTTTTGCAACCTGAATTTACGATAATAAGTTTTATTTTTATTTCTTGCATTAATAGCATTTATATAGAGGAATTTAAATTCTTTTTAAAATGTATTAGTTTCTCATGTACACATGCATACCGACACCGAAGTCATAATATTTTCTTCCTTAAGAGGATCTCGTAACAATTCTCGACACTTCTCGTGACAGATAGCTAGGATTGCTCTCTTTTGCAAATTAAAATAGTTTTAACATCAGGTTAATACGATTTTTTTTTCAAATTTCAAATCTTTACATGAAATTAACCACTACTTCTATGAAAGTAGGGTATATGTTAAAATAATCTTATTATACCTTTATGAGTTCGTAATTGCGATAGTTTCAGATCTTTAGAAATGTAGCTTTAAAGAGAGACCAGTGGTACTCCAGCGGTCCAAATAGGTTGATGTTTGTTACGAAGAAAATAGAAAGTGAATATCTTTAATAGTTATAAATTTGAATATCCTTAATAAACAGTGTAAAAACTATGCGGAATTTGTCATTTAAAGAAATCGATAATTTTCTTAGTAAGTTGGTAGAACCTTCTTAATTACCAATGCCGACTTGAGCTCAATCTGGCAACTACTGTGTTTACAGCAGCTGTCGTAATAGGTCGACATCAAAGTTGTACTGCGAATTTTATTTTTGATAAATTAGTTGAACATAAATTTCCTTTAAATGTTATGTTCCAAATGAAATTTCTTGTATCGAACCATTAAAAATGTTAAAAAAAGGCCTATGGTGACTCGACTATGTCGAAAACATAGGCATATAAGTGGTACAATTCGTTTCAAGAAGGACGGGAATCGGTCGAAGATTTGTCTCGTTCCCGAAGGCCTTCAACGTCTACCACTGACGATAACATCGAAAAAATCAAACAATCTGTTGCTTGAAAATCGTCATTTTTGTAATAGAGACTTGGATTGAGAGTTGTATATTGATAAAATGACCGTTCATGGAATTTATATTTATTTCTTTTAACTACATTTCTTATAGTTCTTCAAAACTGATTTAATACGCTTGATCCATTGAATTACATTTCGAAGTGATCATGGCCACCTGTTTAGCCCGACCATATTTTCTACAGTTTTACGAAACCGATATAAAACTCTTGATCCTTAAAATTTAAACTACAAAACGGTCGTCGCAACTTGTTTATCCCGACCATATTTTCTACAATTTTATGAAACCGATATAAAATTCTTGATCCTTAACATTTCGACTAGAAAACGATCGTCGCCACCTATTTAGTCCAACCATACTTTCTACAGTTTTACGAAACCGATACAAAACTCTTGATCCTTAAAATTTAAACTACAAAACGATCGTCGCTACCTGTTTATCCCGACCATATTTTCTACAGTTTTACGAAACTGATATAAAACTCTTGATCTTTAAAATTTAAACTACAAAACGATCGTCGCCACCTGTTTATCCCGATCATATTTTCTAAAATTTTATGAAACCGATATAAAACTCTTGATCCTTGAAATTTACATTACAAAACGATCGCCGCCACCTGTTTATTCCCATCATATTTTCTACAATTTTACGAAACCGATATAAAACTCTTGATCCTTAAAATTTAAACTACAAAACGATAGTCGCCACCTGTTTATCCCGACCATATTTTCTACAGTTTTATGAAACCGATATAAAACTCTTGATCCTTAAAATTTACATTACAAAACGATCATCGCCACCTGTTTATCCCCATCATATTTTCTACAATTTTACGAAACCGATATAAAACTCTTGATCCTTAAAATTTAAACTACAAAACGATAGTCGCCACCTGTTTATCCCGACCATATTTTCTACAGTTTTATGAAACCGATATAAAACTCTTGATCCTTAAAATTTACATTACAAAACGATCATCGCCACCTGTTTATCCCCATCATATTTTCTACAATTTTACGAAACCGATATAAAACTCTTGATCCTTAAAATTTAAACTACAAAACGATAGTCACCACCTGTTTATCCCGACCATATTTTCTACAGTTTTACGAAACCGATATAAAACTCTCGATCGTTTGAATTAAACTTCACTTAATTTTCAATAAAACTTTTTCTTTTGTTTTTTGAGACCGATGTAATATTATGATCCCATCTTTTCAATTTAATTAAAATTTAACTTATTCAAGTAGGACTAATAAATTCTCTATTGAAAAATGAAGCTCTACCCCCAGTTCGGAAATATCTTTGACTGAGAAGAACTCTTCAGGGTCATATACTCGTATTCAATCTCCTAATCATTATTAATCAGAGCCAGTTTGTGCAGAACTAGATTGGCCTTCACACATCTTTGTCATGAATACTGTAATATTCCTTTAAATAAGTACATGCTTATCTTGCGTTTAAATTTAAGCAAAGGTTTATGATGTCATCAGGTATTTTGTTATAAAAACGGATATCCAAGAAAGACTTATTGGTTTTTTGTAACCTAAATTTAGGATCATCATTTCTTTTCTTATTTCTCGTATTAAGAGCATTTATGCTATGTTTTGGAATTTGAAATATTTTTAATACCTATACAATATGTACTCATGAATATATAACGAATCCTCCAAGTTAAACCTCACAGCAGTCATTACCATTTTATTCCATTTAGTACTCGAGACGAACGAGAGACAAATTGTAGTGTTTCAGGCGTAGCAAACATTTTTTTATGATTAATGATTTATTTTGCTAACGAAGGCAGACCTCACACCGGGTGCTGCGTACAGAGTCAAGAGCGGCTGAGTGGCGGCGGGGTGCGTCAGAAGCGGCGCCAATGGAAGTGGGTCGTCGATTCGATGCCCGTCTGCGACCTGTGCGCTTGTACCGACGGCGCCAATATACCATTTGTATGGCACTCATGCTAATAGTTTTGCTGTGACATCTTGGATATGTTGAATATTTGTATATACATTAATTATAGTTACATAACGTAACCTTATGGTGCTGGTTTGAATGTGTACATTGCATGTGTAAAACGTTCCATTTATTTCGTCTTTAATATAACTTATACGCTGTGGACTCTTCTAGTCAACCATAGCATATATAAAACTAGTTTTGAAGGGGACTATAAATATTATAATTATTGTAATATTTATAATAATTTAGCATACATAATCAGATAAAAAGACGATTTCGAATATGTAAAGATCGATCATACAAACTATCTTCCGATTTCACCATCTTTAATACAACGTATACGCTTTGGACTCTTCTAGTCAATCATAGCATATATGAAACTAGTTTTGGAGTGGCCTGTAAATATTGTAATTATTGTTATATTTATAATAATTTAGTATACATAATGAGATAAAAAGACCATTTTGAATATGTAAAGATCGATCATACATACTATCTTCCGATTTCATCATCTTTAATACAACTTATACGCTGTGGACTCTTCTAGTCAAACATAGCATATATGAAACTAGTTTTGGAGTGGGCTGTAAATATTATAATTATTGTAATATTTGTAATAATTTAGCATACAAAATCAGATAAAAAGACGACTTCGAATATGTAGATCTCCGATTAATCAAATTATCTTCCGGTTTCACTACTGCTGGTAATAATACAAACTATCGTCCGATTTCACTATTGCTGGTAATAATACAAACTATCTTCCGATTTCACTACTGCTGGTAATAATACAAACTATCTTCCGATTTCACTACTGCTGGTAATAATACAAACTATCTTCCGATTTTACTACTGTTGGTAATAATTGAAATTATATTTAGAAGGTAACTTAAATATGATTCCGGCGGTCCTGTGGTTTTAAGCTAAATACGAATAGATAAAAAACTTTGGTTTAGCCATGGGCTTATTTAAATTTTTCCTCCCATTTTCTATTGGTACATCTATCTATCTATATCACTAGCAAGCAGTTTTCCCTTCACGTTCATCAGATCTTGAGTCTTCTAATGATGGTTTTATTTCAACATCACTTGCAATTAATTCCAGCACTATTTTACCCGGTTTATCGTGCATCCCTCACGAACTATTTAAGCTGAACTTGGGCCAGCTACTTCTTGATCATACATAAACAACTATGATTTGATATTAGAACCGAATAATTATGACAGCACTATGAGTTAAAAATATGAAGAAAAAATGTCTTCATGACTTTTCAACCACTCACCATTTGTTGACGCCCTCTCGGCTTCCTGTGAGGCCGGTGCACTTTTCCAGCCAGCACACCATCCAGTAGATCGGCCAGAAGCTGCCCGTCGGCGCAATCGCGCGCTAGCGTGGCCGAGCTGGCCCGCCGCCGCGACCGTGCTCTCTCCAAGTAGTGATTCGCCCAGTCCGTGTAGATCTGAAAGTGGAAGAGAGAAAATTTAAATGAAGGTTACTGGAGATATGACTTTAGCCTTTTAACTACTGCAAGATGATGTACAAACTTATACCCAAATATTTAGTCGGCAGTTGGTTACTGGTTACCAATTACTTGTATTTAGTCATTAGTTAGTTATTGGTAACCTATATTAAATAACAGTTATTTACTGGTTATTAGAAACGAGTGATAAAAAACGCAAAGCCGGGTGAATAAGTCAGATATACTAGCATGGACCAAGCCAAGTAACTGTTAAAGAGTATATTTTACAGTATTTAATCCAGCTTTTTCAAATCGATACAATAAATATAGTCTTCTTGACTACTTTGTTTGTGATATGTACTCACAGTAGATCACCACGAAAAGAACTCCAATGCAAAACGCCCTTGATATTTCAACAAAAGTTGGGCGTTACCTTTCTGGTATTCAGTTCAAGTTTGGGTTTTGAAACTACTGTTTGAACTGCATCACTGACTTTTGCATGTTTGGTTATTTTCACTAGTTACTAACTGCTTCAACCAATCGAAATTACTTTTTATTGTCAATGACTGTTAATGAGTTAATAATATTAATAGGTGATAATTGTAATAATGTCGATTTTAAACCATTGTCTTTTATTTTAGTGCGCTTGTAGGAATGGTGCTAACTGTCGTTGTATAGTCGACAATTGGTTACTGATTATCAGTAACCAATATGTAGTCCCCAGCTGGCTGCTGGTTATCAATAACCGATATTTAAGACACCAGTTGGTTACTAGTTACAAGTAAACGACAGTACATTAATCATCAGTTGATTACTGCTTTTCCGTAACCAGTATTCACTCATTAGTTGGTTACTGGTAATCGGTAATCAATATTTAGTCACCAGTTGGTTAATGGTGATCAGTAATTAATATTTAGTCACCATTTGATTGCCGGTTATGATTAATTATTATGTTTGTCAATACTCTCATTCGCACTAAGCAAATTCCTGTTACAAACTTCCTGTTAAATAAAAAATGAAGGTCATCGCTAACACCAGGCAAGTGTTTCAGTATACTTGACATTCTACTCGTGTGCCGCTACTGGCTGTCCAATATCAGGTTAGTCACACTGCCTGTCAGCACAATTCGATAACTCAAATTTGATCGACTGTTAATAGAGCGAAATATGATCTATTTCTTTTTAATAACTGGCCATCTTCCAATATGATTTGACTGACAGCAATCATAGAACTATCAATCACAATTTCTGACTTATTTTCATCGTTCTAGTTTTGTCAGTCGATCAACTTTGGGTGTTTTATTATAGTGTATTAGAAGCTATTTAAAACAAATTTAAACCTTAGAAAAAATATTTTAGCTAAGATAAGGTAAACTCCGTTTCGTTGGTAAATGGCTGGAAGATGAAAAGATTTTAGTATTAGTACAATTTCCCATTAGTTTGAACGTGATGTGAGAAGCAAAAAGCAAGTGGTCAGCAATAAAAACCTAGAGCAATCGGGAGGAATCTTTTTACTTATAGAAGGGCTATGTTTTCCACATTATCACTACTATCAAATGAAATAGACTAAAAACAACATCATCGTATTATAGTCATAATAAACTAAGGGAATAACAAATAACTTAAACATTATCAAGCGTATCTATATTATAAATGGTAAATAAAGCCTTAATTTCATCAAACGTGGAAACAGTTTTGAGAGATTGTGGCACAGAAGCTGCTCCACAAAAGCTGTGATAGAGAAGCAGTGCGACAGAAGCTGTGCCACAAAAGCTGTGACAGAGAAGCAGTACCACAGGAGCTGTGCCACAGAAGCTGTGCCACATGAGCTATACCGTAGGAGATGTGTCACAGCAGCTGTGTCATATAAGCTGTGGCTCAGAAGCTGTGCCACAGTCTCTGCGCTACAAAAGCTGCAATACAGAAGCTGCGCCACAGAAGCTGCGCCACAGAAGCGCACACGGGAAAACATGACGAAATTTTAAGGAATATTATGGAATCCTAAAAGTTAAATCAACCGTATCCTTTTTGTTCAATAAATTAACACAGTACAAGAATATAACTGGTACCTTTTGAAATATTAAAACAATACGTGAGAACAAACATACGTAATATCGTTTAAATACATTATCGTATATAGTTTTCAGCTATTTTTCACTACAGGTGCCTTAATAATAACAAAATGCAATTACTACGAGAGTATGCTCTGTACAATGTAAAAATATGGGCCAACATTTGTGTATATATTCAACATTTAGGCGTGAATAAGTATATATATGCTACCGCGTTTCTAATACCAGACATCACTTAAAATAAGGACCTATTAAGAAAAGAAATACTGGTATCAATGGGTATAATGATAAAATGAAACCATCGCAATATGTTTCAAATTAAATTTCTACTCCTTTCACTCATAAAAACTAAAATTCACATTGCTTAAGATTGAGAACAAATCATAAAAATCCGACTACCAAAATGTGATAGAAATCAACACCTTTATCGGATATTAACAAGATATTTACAGAATTAAAAACGTAGCCACGAAGAATGAAATATATTTCTTTCAAAGCGATGAAACGTTCTCAGTTCCAAAATTCATGATTCAAGGATGATTTATGGTTCAAGGATCAGACCCCCAAAACATACTTAGATTCTCTCACGTACAGAAATCTAAAAACATCGAAAGCACCGGTCATAATTATGCACAGTGTATGTGTGCATTGCCAAGGTCGATCCAAATATTGGGCAAATGTCCCAGCTCTCATTCGCCATTCCACCCATGGCAATATATCTAATTGTCATTCTACTCCGCGTTCACTTCGGCCGATACTTCGAGTCCATTATGCTAAATCGACAGGTTCTGAGCATCGATAGATAGGATTATGATGATTTATAACTCGTCCGCCTAATGTTTGTATGTTTAGCATCCGTCTTAACATTCAACGCACGTTCTCACCCGCGTGAACGCCGATTCTTGCATCGACATCGTGGGTATGAAATGGTCATTGTCGTTTCCATACATGCACGATTAACGTCTGTGCGAAATTACTTTGTCTCAGTTCAGGTTCATTGGCGATAGACATGATTTCTAGAAACCGTGGCGCGCGTGCAGCAGGTTAGTTTATATAGGTAACTTATGTTACAGGCAAATTTCCAAACATCGGTAAACTTACCTAAGTAAGAGGTAGGGAGCGATAAGTTTTTGATTAAGGCCGAAATCGCTTCAAACTTCCGATGTTAAATTATGCTCGTGTAGGAAAATATAGGTCGATCTAAGCGATCCATTTAAGTATTACCTAAAATCATTAGAAAATATAATTTTCATGTCACGGCGTTGTTTTTCGGTGTTGCGCACCGAAATGGAGAATGGAACGATTATCAGTCCTTACAGCATGTGGAATCTAAAAAGGTGAAATAAAAGCGTTCGATAATCCAAAATTTCCTCAAGACAAGAAATGATTACCATTTGATTGTCAAGTGAGTTATCAAAAATAATATTTTTTAAACCCAGCTTGTGGTATACTAAATTAAAGCTCGTGTTATGCAGCTCCTTATTTTAAAGCGAGAAAAAAGTAAAAATCAAGACTTAAAAGGATGCTAAAAAATTGCCTATTCCATTTTCTTATTTTTTAAAATATTAATTAACTCTGATACCCAACGTTCAATTTAAAAAAAAATATTTTGTGCTAGAAAGCCCACACTTTGAGGAATATATCCATATATCATCACGCTACGATTTATAAGAGTAGAACAGTGATAAAAAATATAACAAAGGTCGGGGAATACAGCTTGAAGCTAAAGCGGATCCGGTTATTTATTGATTCATCATCTGAATAGAAAATGTTTAGAAAAATTAAATTCTTTAAGTTCTTTACCACGACCTAGGTTTCATTGTATGACAACATCTTCAGGTGGGCTATTAGCATTCTTTGCTAATAGCCCACCTGAAGATGTTGTAATACAGCGAAACCTAGGTTGTGGTAAAGAACTTAAAGAAAGTAGAAATAATATTACATCACGTAGTTTAATTTAATTGTGAAAAATGAATTTCTACAAAATTAACGCCAAATGTATTCAATAAATATTTACAAACTATGTATACGAAAATTCCAAACCCCATTTCGGAAAAAATCGCTGTCAAATTTGAAATTTCAGCGAAAAAGTTACTTTTTTCGCTGTAACATGCTTCAGATATACTGGGTTCTTTATCGCGGCGAGTATTAATACCGTGTTTATATTTCTTTTTTAATTCTAATGAAAATTTGAAAATGTACGAACAGATTAGGACATCCAATAATTTATAGAGAATGAATAATTAAACTCGGTTGTTCTTTAGCGACTAGTATTAACCTTACTCAAAAATGTTCAACAATCCTACCACATGTCAATTGGTGGTAGTTTAGTAATGATGGAAGGTTCCGCGATGATCGTAACTTTACTTAAAGACTAGTTATACATCGAAAAACTGGAAAAAAACCGACCACATAGACGTTTACAAAATAAATTGGGAAAAAACTTTTTTCCAGTCGTAATTTTATAATTTTCTACATGTTTATATAATTGTTTTTGAATATGTTGTTTAAATATATGATGATTTCCTTCAGGATGGATTTAGACAAATTATATCATTAAAATTTTTGATTTTATTCATCGTTTTTATACAAGACATATATGGTTGGCGTTGGCGGAATAAACAATTTTTTTCTCGATTTTTACAGAATTTAATATAGAATGCTAATTAAAATGTTGGAAACGAGATTGTAATTTGAATCTTACCGAATAGAAAAAAAAACTAAGTTCTGAGCAATGGCGTGTTTGGCGAGTTTTTCAACTTTATTTTATTAAATGTCGTATTTATAGAATATATAATACATTTAATATATATATTCGTCAACACCTTTAATTTGATATCCATCTTGATTGCCTTTTCGAATTTTTATTGCATTACGTAAGACATAATGTTGACTCTAAGCGGCTATGACGTCAACTACCTAAGGATACCAGGAAGTTTAAGTTGGTTAAAACAATACGTCATTTGTCAAAATCGAATTATATGTTCTGGCTCTAGAGACTAACGTCTGGACACATACATACATATATTCATAGACTGATAAACACAATCTCCCCTTTCCGCAGTTGGTTAAAAAGGCTTTACATGGGAACTTACATAAGCCTCAAAGGGCTTGACATAGTGGAACAAATACGAACCTAAGATCCGTTTTGTGGCTTGAGGTTTAACCGATTTTAAGATACTCGTCAACTTCACGCAATGTTACATTACTAGTCTCATAAGGGTTTATGGATCGTGACGTCAATATCATATCAATAGATTAATTTGACTCTAACGCTACTTCATTAGTCGAAATCCGTTCCGGCTCTATAGGGTAACATCCGGCATTATCACGTACATACATACATACAAAGACTGAAAAATCTGGCCTGTCATATTTGGGTATAAATATTTTACGCGGAACCTTACAGGATTGATAATAATGGAGCAGAATCGATTTGAAGGCACTAGCCTGTTTTATTCATTTGTCACCTCCGCTACCCCACAAATTCCTATATATATATATATATATATATTTATATATATATATATTTATATATATATATATATATTTATATATATATATATATATATATATATATATATATATATGCATATATATTTTTTGAGCGATTATTTGAGATATGTGCCGATTAACACATTTTATTAATATGCTCAAGTTTATACGTCAAACGTTTGACAGATGGATAGATGGACTTACGACTGATCTTAATTTTTCAGTTAATTAATAGATTATTTAAACTTGAATTCCATAAGTTAAATATTTTATTATCTGCACGGCTCACTGAGATATACCTTTTAATACTCACCACCCATGGCGAGGTATCTTAAGGGTTCCGTACCTCAAATGGAAAAATGGAACTCTTGAAGGATCACTTCTTGTTCTTGTCTGTCTATCAAGACCATTTTCCTCTGGAACGCGTGGAGGTATCAAGTTGGAATTAGTATCAAATACTTAGGTCTACAGTCCCTTGAAGCTGTCCAAAATCAAGTTTCTCAGTCAATGCAATAAAAAAACCTAAAAATAAGGCTATTTATACCGGATATTTTGACACTCGCAAATAAATCAAAACCTAAAAGGTTTCACATTTATTTTGAGTCAAATTTTACGAAACATTTGAGTCTATCTTCTTTTAGTTAAAATGCGCCGTAAACTCAGAAATATAGTAACATTTTTTTAATATTTTCTAGAATTACTGCAAAAGATGTAATTAAAATAATTGTAGTATTATGATTCGTATTAATTTTGAGTTACATATCAGAAACATTTGAACCTGTCTTCTTTTAGTTAAGATGCGACCTAAAGTCAGAAATATAATCATAATGGTATCTGAAATGAATGAAAAAACATCACTTGAATTAACTGTGATTCGCGTTTATTTCATGTCACCATTTAAAAACATGTGAGCCTGTATTCTTTTGCTCGAAACGCGGCTTGAACTCAGAAATGTGGTCATATTTGTATGTAGAAAGTCTACAAAAATAGCAAGTTAATTAACTATAGCATATATTGTGATTCACGCTTATTTTGAGTAACATTTCAGAAACATTTGAGTGTATTTCCTTCTAGTTGAACTGCGACCTAAAGTCAGAAATTTGGTCATATTGTCTCTAAAATGAATGCAAAACATCAATTGAAATAATTTTAATTAATTAATTTAAAATTTATTTAAACATTCGGTTTTTAAATGTAAAATCTAAGTTGTTTAATTTCAAGAAATTGTTTTTTCTTGGATGGCTTTGGATTTGGTTTTTTTAATATATATTATTTAGGAAATTTTATATAATACTTTATATATTGTATTTAGATACATTATACAATATATATTATGTAAACATACTTTTATGATGAGACTTCGTTATATCTGTCGACATGTCACGGTTCTTTTTTTCGGAATCGGAATTTACGTAATTCTGGAATATGCTTATTCAAATCATTCAGAATGATTACTTTCAAAATGATTTGTAAATAATATAAAAATATTTTTATTTTTCTTCGAAATTCGGGCCTAAATTGTGGAATTCAAATTTCAAAATGAGACAACAAAATAAATTGGGATATCATATAAAAGGGCTTTGTTTATAAATATCAAAACCATTTTTTATTTTAATTTTTAACTATATAGTTTTTCAATTATGGCCAAAATATGCGAAAAAACCAATCTCCGTGGTTTGCGATCTAAAATATCTAAAATAAATTCAAATTACCAAATGATTTTCTATATATTATAGGTAGAACAACGTTCCCGACATTTATAGTTTTCAAGAAAAGAAAAAAACTTTAGATTTTTTGCCTCTCTGGATCCTTAATTACTAGACCATAATCAAATTTATAGTATACATTGACAGTGTGGTATTATTTATAACTTTCTGAGTACGGAACGCTCGGTGCACTAGTTCCACTCGCACTTAGCTGTTGTTATATGATTTAACTTGTGATCTTATTGTTGGGAATTTCTTACTTGCACTACAATGGGACTTGTAATTAATATATATATATATATATATATATATATATATATATATATATGTATATATTTATATATATATATAAATATATAGATATATATATATATATATATATATATATATATATATATATATAGTTCGCCTGAAATCACTACTTAATGTCGAAAGTTTCCAACCATATCGGAGCTTATCCAAAATTTCTGGATATGCGATAGTTTCGGATTTTACCCGTAGCATGTAATATGAAATGAATGTTGTATAGATACTAAATATTGTATAATAGAGTTATTTCGAATAGTTACCAACTTCAAATAACAATAAGTAGGTTTTACACAAGCTCAGATAGATATGAAGTAACAGTACATGTAAATATTTTGGACATTGAAAATCATATGTTTTCTTACGTCATCCAAACGATCGAGGTTGTTCACCTCAACCTTTATTTACATGCCACATATTCATCACTTATTAATAAAGCTGCTTGTTTTCAGGAAAATTTGGTTTTACTATTTTTTTTATGTTTCATTGTGCCATAGTCAGAGTAATTATCTTTATGTTTCGTTGTGCCATAGTCACGTTCTTTGCTAATATCCCACCTGAAGATGTTGTAATACAACGAAACCTAGGTCGTTGTAAAGAACTTAAAGAAAGTAGAAATAATACTACATCACGTAGTTTCATTTAATTGTGAATTTAATGAATGTCTACAAAATGAACGCCAAATATATTCAATATTCACACTACCTTAAATTGTGCCAAATAGAAATTATGATTTTATGTATATCATCATTATGATTACCTGTTAGCTCTTTATTTTTTATCGTAAATTGATCGCAAATACGGATGGACTCGGCATGAATACTGTCATATATCCATCTCTTCAGTAGCATTCCGAGTGATCTGGTGTGAGTACGCCGTAGCCATTCTAGTTGATTTCTTGACCATCTGTCTTTCCCTATTCGAGCAATGCGATGCTCCTCAATTGCGCTCAGCTATTACATTGATGGCAAAAATTTACCATGCTTGGAAGATTCATTTCTCCACTTCCGTCGTCTGGTTTAGACTACCAACTATGATTTTGGGGCCAAGATAAATTTTTTTACATGATTTTGACTTCTTCAGAAGTTTTGAAGTTTTTTAGTGATGAAGTTATTTGTGTTCCTCAATCGGTTTATTATACATAACTTTACTGCGAAATAAGTAGAGCAAGCTGTATTATTAGGAACCCATATAAAACTAAATACATCCCCATGATTGAACGTCTCCAAAAAACGTTCCTTCCATATTTGTACATGAGGCGATATGGTCACTTCTCTTTTTCATTTCCTCCCAATTTTCTCTTCAATGTGCGGGATTACCATAGGTCGCAGCACAGAAGAAAATTTCATTAGTGACATTGATTTTTTGGTTGTTAAGTTGGAAAATCTTTCGCTTGAAGAAAGACTCCAAAAGACGTTCATAATACTTTACTAACAAGTCGAATAGAAAAACAGAAAAAACATACCATTATAGGATAGCATATTTATAATTCGATGTTTAAAGTTTTTTTTTTAAATTTTATAGCTCTTTTCTACAAAGTATGTACTATTGAGAATTTAACTTGTCACTCATGTCACGCCAGTATCACTAATATTACGTTTATTTGTCATTTACATATTTCTAAAAAAAACAATACAGGTAATGACTTGCGTTCAGAATTTTTTTTTAAATTATGAGAAAAGCATTTATTTTTTTTATACACTGTCTGTGTATTAGCAAGGTCTGTAGATGTATTAAGTTTAATTCCTTAAAACTAGGAATAAATAGGCCACTAGTTTTAACATCGTCTGACTTTAATGTGGTGACACCTTGTGTCTTTGACATTCCAATACCCCTAGTAGTCTGTGAGAATAAATTATAAATCATATATAAAATCATTAAAATGATATAATAAATCATTAAATTAAATAATCATACATAAATTATATAATAAAACATTAACTAACTTGTTACAGAATTTTATAAAGTTGCAATTTATAAAGTTGCAAATGTTAAATGCGACTTATTTTATTTACGGAAACCTAGGAAAAGTCAAAGCTAAGTAAACTGCAAGACTGAAGGTTAAAATACACGAAACGTCATCTATAAACATTAGAAAACTTTTTTCTAATTGTTATCTTGTCTTTTATTTAGTAGATCGATTGCAATGAAGATAGCCTACTTGTTACCTGGGATTCTATAGAAGGCACCGGTTAAAGCATCATCAGAATTCCTTCAGTGGTACTTGCGCGATGGAAGAACTGACAAAATTACAGACAAAATTAGTGGAAATTGCATTTTTCGGTCTATTAGTTTTATTATGTTCATATCAATTCTACACTTTTATTGTATATGTAGATATTATCAAAAAAGTAGTTTTCTTAACTAAGATTCCCCGCCAAACAGAATGGAAGAATGAAACCGCGCTTCGATGCCATTTTCCGCGTCAAATAATTACAATACCATATTTGAACCAAACTAAGTACCACAGCTGACTAACCAGCTCCTACTCACCGTTTTACTCCGAATTGCCAGTACTTCATTGTTCAGAACCAATTTAGTATATATAGAATAATTGAACTTGGCGTTAGTCATTCGCGTAAGAAAATGAAACATAGGTAGAAAGAGAAAAAAATGGCTTAATCATAAGATCGGCATTGACGATGACGTCAGCACAAAATTCACCACAAATCTCGTTTCTATTGTTTGCTGCGAGACATTGAACAGGCCCATCGTCTCGGTCGTTCACTTAACGGCAAGCGGTCGACAATAAAACCATTTAAGCCAGAGATGCATAACCTTTTTCTAAAAAGGTCTCATAGGTGATTTCAATATAACATATCACAAAGTTGCCCATTTTTTGGATTATGTTGTAATAGTTAATAACCAAATAGATTGGTGTTTTGTACACGAAGTGAAAAGCACTTGGCCCTAAAACAAATTCATACCGAAGGGTCATCATGACAACCGAATTATATAAAACAGTTTTCATAATTTCCCCGGTTGAAAAAGAAAGCGTATCAAAGAGTCTTCATTTCTCCTAAACCCTCTATCTCCTGGTAGCAGTGCTTTATGTTATAATTATAACATCCTACAGATGGCATAACATCTCACTCATCTCATTGCTCATAGATGGCGTTATTAAAGAAAAAAATTAATTTGTTTTTATATTTTTTTTTACTAAGAACAGAATAGATAAAATATTCCACAAAATATAATGTAAATAAATATAACAAACAAAAAATAATTCGATGTCACAATACCTCTTATTCCGAATAAGTCACTTAACGGTTTGTTTATTTGTTTGTACTACTTGATCTAGAACGTCCTCTACATTACTCGCGAAGTTACCTCGGCGAAGTGCTCGAAGTTGACTGCAGTCTGAGGTACGTCTGAAGTACAGTCTGCAGTACGCATAAAGCGAATCGAAGTACCTCTCTACACTATTCTCTTCGCCTAACTTCGATTAAATTCGAGTAGTGTAGTGCAGGTTTAGGACTTTAAACATTGGAAAACAAATATGTTGTTAGATGCCATTCTAACATCACGAAATGCAATACATTTTAATCTAATCGTGTTGTGCTTCCTTAGTGAGTTATCTACAGAACGGGGAGTCCCCTTTTGTAGATCATTGCAGTCGTACGACAGAAGCATAGTTGCCATGCTAAAAAAACCTGTCAACAGTGGAACTCGCACCACAAGGATTCCGTACAAATTTAGGTATTTACAAATATTTAGTACATAATATTGCTATTAAACTATTTAAACAAATTAATTTTTTTAGAACGAAAATGTATTGCCTTCTATATCTTTCACAGACGCATATTTTAAAAACAATTTATGTGATATAACAAAAAATTAAGGATTCTTTTCCCTTACTTGTGCTGCGAGACCATGATTTTTGGCCAAATTTAATGGTTCTAGGTCAACGGGAAGAACCCTATGGGTTTTGATTTATTCGCGAGTGTCAAAATATGCTGCATAAATGGCCGCATTATTAGGGTTCTTCTTGATTGCGTTGACTTAGAAGCTTGATTTCTTTACAGCTCTAAGGGACTGTAGATCTAAGTATTTGATATTAATTTCAACTTAATATTTCTACCTGTTCCTGAGAAAAAGCGTCTTGACAGACCAACAGACGGACGACTAAATGATCTTATATCGGTTGCTTTTTTCCTTTTAAAGTACGGAACCCTACAAAAAGAAATATAAAATAAATATTGTAATGTATAAAGGTTTCTTTATTTCGACGCTAAAGCAGAATTACAGTCCAATTTTGATTTTTCTATAGTCGGTGGTAAATTTGATAAAAACACAGTGTTTTTACCACTATTACAGTGTAGCTGGCAACATTAAATCTGAGCACCAGCCTGACCAATTCCTGATTCGGACCTATGATATTTTTTATTGTATAACTCGGAATAGGAAATATAATGTCGGGCCATTATTACAATCCCGGGATTATGGAACCAAGTAAAACTGATCTCGGGATCCCGGGACCAGTCCCGGGGGGCATTGGCAAAAAATGTTAATGAAGAATATAAATAATACAAAAAGTTTTATTAAATAGAAATTATAATTTATAATTCAAATCAGTCTTAATTTTATTTATTGTTAGTTAGGAACTTAAAAACAATAGTAATTAGCCCACATGAACAGAAGAACAATTAACTTGAATATAAAATATTAACACACTTCTTTGGTGTTGAAACAAAAAAATAATTGAATTGGAAATTTCAAATAACTAAACATTTACAAACAATGGCATCTTCATTTGGTATTTAAATATAAAAATAATCAACTTGCAAATAAATTAAAAGAACTCTGTTTTTTACTTCTGAAATTAAGTTCTCAGCATAAGAAGGTTATCCATACTGGTATCATTAAACCAGCTTCTCAGTTTGTTTCCAATATAAGAAGCAGCAAAAAATGCCCTTTCTGGCTCAATGCTTGTAGGAGGGATTGTCATCAAGCAATTGTGTTTTTTTCAAGGTAAGGACCTCGGATTGCAGATCCGCTTTCAAAAAAATTCATCTCCTTTCTAATAGTCTTAGCAATATCCGTCTTTTACCTCTTTTGCTTCAACTTTTTTTCACAATTTTACCTATTTCCACTTGTAGTTTTTCTTCTAAATTTAACTCTTTTCAACTGAATTACTATTTTGTTGCAAAGTGTCGTTTTATGCGGGACTGAGAAAATAGATCCTAAATCTAGTAGCAGAACATCGACCTCATTATCATTTTCCGGGTTTGGCAAGTAATTTAGTAAACTTGATATCTCCAGCTGCCTTCTTTCTCTTAATCTATTTAATAGCGATGCCTTCATTTTATCAGCGATTTCATTACTTTTATCGTGTAAATCTTTCAGTGCAGCATATACAGTACATAAGCTAGCAATTTTTATGATTAGAGGATTATTAATTATCGAAACTTATATATCGAAACGATTATTAATTATTGCACCGACCCTGGATTAAATCCCGGGATTACGTTACCAAGGAACCATCCTGGATCTCGGGATTATATTCTTTATTCAAGAAATTAAAGGCCACTGATTATTAACCTTATATTCGATTAAGCAACAAGCGGGGGAGAAAGGTGGATTCGTATTCAATTCGTTTATCGCTTTCGACCCTCAACTAATCTACGGTGTCTCACTAATATACCTCTCTCTTATGGTCTCGAAATACTAACCATTACAAAGTAGAAGTTGTATTAGTTATATTTAGAAAACGATATAGTTGTATTTAGAAAACGATCTTCACTATCCAATATTTAGAGGCAATAAACTTAATTGCAACCAACCGGACTATATTTCGCTTTATTTCGACGACACACCAACAATTGCGTATCGGTTATAACAAATCATCATCATCATCATCATCATCATCATATATATTAATACGCTAAGGTTAAGATGTTACTCTCCCTTTTTAGAAAAAACCTCACAACTAATCCACATAAATTATATATCATTTTATAGATAATTGCTTGCTCTACCGGCATCCACAACTAAAAAATTTATTATTGCTATTGTTTTTGCAAATTAATTAATTATTAAAATTATATACACAAAACAGCAATGCTGCCATCTAACGGCTCAACGTCAATATGATTGACGGTCGGTAAAATTTTTGTTTAATTTCAAATCCACTCACGTATAAATAAAGTGGCGCTTTAGAATGCTTTTGATACTTGCGCCTCTATATGTCAATTTTAGTAAAATATTTGTTTGATCTGTCATCTGAGCTTCATAATGGAATAAATAATGCGAAGACTTCGCACGGGTCACGCTAGTATAATTTATACGAGTATTTTCTGCGTAGTGACATTTCTATTTCAAGCATTCTGCGCGAAAATAAAGATTTTTTTGTTTATCTGTATAAATAAAAAAGTTTACATGTCATGTAATAAAATTATAAACTTTGCATGTCTGAACATTAGAAAATATTTGAAAAGGTATAGAATGAATTTTTGGAATTTATGTCCGTTTGTGTTATTGTTTGTCACATCATGAAAAAACTACTGACCCGATTCGACTAGAGTTATAAAATGAACATTGGAGTATATTTGAAGTAACATTTGGCTTTTATTTTATCGCAATTGGTCCTCTAAATAAGCACAACAATGTGAAAGAAGTGCCAATGTACACGAGGTTTAGTAATTACATAAATGTATAGTGGATATATGTACATCAATAGATGGCGCAAAAATCGCAAAAATGTTCAAGCCATTGGCAATAAGGGTATGGCCAGAGGTGAAGTGTGGAAGTATCCTTATAAAAAATGGGTTTGATAGGTTTTTCAGTGGTCTGCGTGTACAAATTCACGGGCATAGTACTCTAATCAAACAATATCTATATAGGTAATTCTCGCTATGTATAAACATCGATGATTACGCATATTGACATCTGCATTCGTAACTATGGCATCATTAAACATGTAATTCCAAAAAATACATAAGCATATATATATATATATATATATATATATATATATATATATATATATATATATATACTAGTTGTACCCGTAATTTTGTTCACCTGAAATTCGGATTAAAGAAGATATTAAATCATTTATGAAGATTTAATTTGCTACCAGTGTCATCTATCGTGAAATGTTATTACTAAATTTATGACGAATATTAAAGGCGCTAATAGATGGCGTTAAAACGCTAATAGATGGCAGTATCAATAACATAATATTCACCAAGTCAGGGCGTTTTTTATCGACATGTTATATTGAGATGAAAAGTATCCTAAATGTTGCTCGAGGGAATTTATACTACTATAACAAATTTCATTAAGATCCGTCCAGTAAATATATTGCTTTTTATAATCATTTTTATATTTCAAGAATAGGCCTTTAATTGAGTTATCTGTGTACTTTAAATGTCTGTTCGCAACTTATTATTAGCACAGTAGACTTATGAGATTCACCGTTACTTTCAAATGACGTAAAGTATGGATTTTTTAAAAAATTACTTCGCAGAGTAACTGCTTAAGAAATATATCATTTAATGTTTACTAACTGAGAAAATTGTCTGATCAAATTTTTAATTGTTTTTTTTGAAATTTTTCATTATTATTAAATCTTTGAAATATGCCTAAAATGATGTATAATTGTTTTTTTTGAAATTTTTCATTATTATTAAATCTTTGAAATATGCCTAAAATAATGAGTACACATCAGTGAATATGAAACTCCCGGATCTCAAGGACAACTAGCATGCGAATAGTTTTTTTATTGAAAACAAAAATGTTTTGCTCTTGTGTATTTTTTGCAAAAGCATATTTTTCACATTTGTTTTTAAATCTTTATTTCCTTCAATTCATATTCTGAAAACAATATCAAATTGAAAACATAAAAGTTTAAGGTTAACCGCCCACCGATGTGCAACCACTGCCCTAACTTAATAACATGTGTAAACAAAAATATGGTTTACGCTCGTTATGGCAGAATTGGTTGCGTCTGAATCGTGCGATAACAGTTATTATGAGTGAAGTCGGGTCCGGTTTCATTAAGTGTGGTTAGTTTTATTGTTTGCCTAATGGCTGGTTTTACAGTCGCTTTCGGTTAGTAAACAATTATCGATGTAAGACGTTATTTCATAGGTTTTGGACGAAAATTGTAAACATCTTAACAATGTAAATTTACTTACCTGCGACATGGTTCTGAAGTTATTGGGACAATTGACATAAAAGTTGAAATCTATACTAATGTGTAAAATGGAAAAGGAGACCGGCGAATATGGGTCCAGATGTTACAGAGATAAAACATAATTTTTAAAAAAGCTGGTATTTTTTAAAATATAAAAAAACAAATGATTCAGTAATTGACAATCAGGAAAGAGGAAAAAAGAGAATTATAATTAATTATCATAATATGAAACAAAAAAGCTATCTTCGTAAATGCGCATATATTATATTTTTAGAATATGAAGAATTGTTAATTGGAAATAAAAATAATAAAAACAATTTAACAGAATACTTTCTTAACCATTGCCTAAATTAATTAAAAATAAACTGTTAACAAACATTGACAATGGTTCTATTATTGTCAAAATGAGTGGCTTTTTCCCTCTTATCGAGGTTTATGTAACTTTTTTCGAAGACCCTGCTAGCATCATGGATTAATATGGTATATCTGTGGATGGAGGATATAAGACCCAATCTGCACTTTGTTTTATCTCATTAGTTTAAAGAATTAATTACGTAGAAATGACATTTACAATCTATTATGAAATATAATCTAACTTTCATATAAAAATGCCAGATTTCTCTATTTTTGTCTTATTGTCGATTTTGACAAAAATTTTAAGAAGCTTATTTTTTTAATTTCCTTTATATAACAGTGTCATTTTTATTCTCGTAACATCTGGGCCTAACACTATATGGACTTTTGCCGGTCTCATTTGCTTGTTTGCGTTAATATCTAAAAGTAAAAATCCTATTTCAAAAATTCGTTTTGTATTAGAAAACTCGTACTTTTAATAATATTATAGATTAACACATATCACCGCATTACAATTCCTAAGGGCAGGGTAGTGATGATATGACAAAGTTTCTTATTTGCTATGGTTGTTTGTTCGAGCTTATTTCTGGAACTGTAAGAGTATTTAGAAGTTTTTTCTTAGGCTAGAAAGCTCATATCTTGCACAGTATTATAGGATGTACATAATTGTCCTACGGGTTATAGAGGCAGAGTAGTCATAAAAAAATAAACAGAAACCGGAAAACACTGCTTAAACAGTTGCAAGGTAGAGAAATACTGGCATTTATTTATTGACAAATCCTCCCGAGTATTGCCGCCGATATACTCCCAATCGCGACGACCGATGTCGTTTAGTGACAACGTTTAGCGACCGTGGGAGGGAGAGTTGCAAAATTAAGACAATTCTTTGTGAGGCAAACCGGAGGAAGAAAAAGACAAAAATTATCATTATTTTTTTTCATCTTCCTCTTAAAAATACTGATAAAAATATCATTACACCAAAATTAATAGAGTTAATAGTACATAACAGTTTGACATCTATCGTATCTGAAACCGTCTCGACAAAAATGTCGAAATTGGTTTAAAAGCTTAATTGAAGTAAGAATTGGCAATATGCTGTAAACCGTGAATTGAATACCTTGAAAATTCTCAAAAAACCACTTTTCCATTTCTTATTTTCGTTATGAAGCTCAAACAAAGCTTAGAAAGTCACAAAAACATCCTTAAATATTATGAAAATGTAATGTGAAAAGAAAAATATTAAATTTTAAATTTCCGCCCACAGAAGCAACTGAAACTTCAATATGAAAGCTAATATTGTGATATACGAGATGTATTGAATTTTTATGCAGAGGGTGATCTACGGTTGTTTTAACCAGAATCGAATGGGAAATTTGGCATGTTTTCCAATGATCTCCCGTTTTTGTGATTAATATTTCTCAATAAATATTTAATAACAAACAAAATTTAATTTCTGTTCGAAGTTTATGAAGGATGTTATGTAATTAAATCGTGACAAAAAGTGAAACACATTGGAGAGTGAGCAATGGATTGAGTTTCTCCTCCGCTACTAATAATTTATTGGATCAGAGAATAGTAAATAACTAATAAAATAAACCTACTTGTTTCAATTTTCGCTAGTGTCAGTGCCTTACGTGGATAGAATAATAATATGTATATTTTCTGGCAACAAATTTTTCTCGTTTTTATTATACGGTTACGTAACTATTTTCTTTCTTTGCCTTAACCTTTAAGTGGTGATATGCGGTCTCATAGACCGTTCGATCTTTCTGTCGAGGGTTAAGTATATATGCCTACAGTGAGCAAATTAGTTGTACTCAAACTTTTAGTAAGTTTTGGTGTCCTTTGATAGTTGTCCATTTTTATATCTTCAGAGTTTCGGTTTTCCTCATTTGATTTGCATATAAGTTAAATAAAAATCATGAATATTTATCTTTAAAAGAAGCTTTTTAATTTTCTAATGAACTTTTTAATGATAAAATCTTTATTGACATTTCATAAAAATTACGCATGCAAAAATTTTATAGTTCTTTTTAAGAGAAAAATAAATATTGCAAATTAAGAGTTTTGTTTAATGTTTTTTTCTTATTCCAGTCTTGAATAATTCGACAATAGAGATCAACAGACTCATTTCATTGCAGCGGTCCGTCGGATCGTACGTCACCAGTTAAGTGACAAAAAAGCCATGTGACCAGGTAGTTAAAGGCGTAGGTTAAGGATAACAATATAAAAAGGTGTTTTCATCTCTAAGGCACGTTGTGACCACACAATATTTTGTTTTATTAGATCGTCTAAATCTTAAATAGATCGCGATAATTTTATTTATAATTATTGGTGACTTAATAGATAAAACGGAAAAATTATAAAATCAATCATGTATCCGTCTGTCATAGTCGTTTTTCTCAGAAACCGCTTGAAGTTGAAACTTGAATTTGGCATAATGAAAAAACATCGTTCTAAAAATGTTTTAAATTCTCTAAATTAATATACATCATTTAAAAGGGCTAGTCATGAGGGTTTCAGAAATTGCTTTTTCATAATTTTAGATATTATATCTTCAAATATATACATAAAAAATATGCAAAAAATATGCCCCTCAATATTTCCGAAATTAGTGTACCTAAAATTATTAAAGAAGAGCTTTAGAAGTCTACATACGGATTGTAGGGAATCTTCAGCAATGATTCTTGATGTCACAGTTTTAAACTTGTTTAAAACCCCCCAACCCCACAGTTTTAATCGTATTAGGTAATATTAAATATTTATTCCACTAGGAAGTTCGTATTAGTTATGACTTATGATAAAAATAATAATTTCACTTCAGACCAGATATGGAACCCTCGATGTCCAACCCAGACTCGCGCTTAACATAATTGACGAATTCGTAAACAAAATGTAACGTTTTTTCTTTCATATGACTATCAAAAATGAAACCCATTACGTACGAACAGAATTTGAACTACATTTAATATAATGGCTTTTTGTTTTTTTTTCGCATCATTTTCCCCAAATCTCTGGAGCAGGTAATGTATTTAAAATTGTAATATCAATTAAAATTGGAATTATAAAATATTTTTAGATTGTTTTCATTTCAAACGTACCCCACAGGCTACAATGACAATTCGAATGCATTTTTTATTTTTTATTAAATAATGCAATGGGTACGATTATTTTTATACAAAATATAGGCTTATTTTTTATTAATTCATGCAATAAATATATAAGTATATAATAAATAAGCTTTAGTACCATGCCTAATTTAAAGTTTCCCCTTTGAATGTTTTTTGAGAAAAACGGCTCTGACCGACCGATAGACGAACGGACGTGTGGGTGATTTTACACCCAAGGGTGGCATTTTAGGGTTGCCTAACCAAACACAGGACGTTTTATCATGTGTATATGTGTGTGGCTGTCTGTTACACACTCGTAGTATTTATAATTTTAGACCAACATAAATGATATTTTGCAAGTATATGCTTCAGATAAAGACCTCGCAAACATTTTTTTCCTATTTATTTAAGGTTGAAATTTTTTTATCGTGCCCCATTGTCTGGTGGGTTTTCAAAATGTCTTTTAATAAGATGCTTATATTACATTTACATTGTCTGACGTGTATTTAAAACGTCTTTTATTAAGAAGTTTAGATTCCATTTACGTGGTTTGGTGTGTCTTTAAAATGTATTTTAATAAGAAGTTTAGATTCTATCTACATTGTCTGGCCTGTTTTAAAGTGTATTTTAGTAAAAAGTTCTGATTCCATTTACATTGTGTGGGGTGGCCTTAAAATGTCTTTTAATAAGAAGTTCTGATTCCATTTACATTATCTGATACATCTTAAAAATGTATTTTAATAAGAGTTTTATATTCCATTTACTGTGTTTCATTTTTAATCTTAATTAATATTAATATTAAACTTCAAGTTCGTATGCAATGTCCTTGCGCCCACTTTTCAAAACAAGGATACGTAAAAATATGTAAAAAAATTTAAAATAGGTTTTCATAAATATTTTCAAATGAAATGTTTTGAGTAATTCAAATTTATTAGTTTTCAAACTATAAAAAAACTCTTAATATAGTTATCGTGTAAAATGCATTGTCAACGAAATTCGCTGAATTTTTTTACATATTATTCAAACTAAAAATATCGAATTTATTTTAAAATTTAAAAATTATTTTCTATTTAGTTTTGCCAAAAATCGCTCTCAAAAATGATACAATTAACATTACAGAAGAAGCAGCTATTCCAACACATTTTTAATTTTGTTTAAAAACCCGTCAATCAATTTGTCTAAAAAAATAAGTCAATGTAAAATGATGTTCTGTTAACATTTAAAAAAAATATTTATCGTTTAGTTTTGGTAAAAATCGCTCTCAAAAGTTGTAGAATCAACATTACAGGTACATACGAAAGTAGTAATTTCACCACAATTTTTATTTCATTCAAAAAACGCGTCGAGCGATTTGTCTGAAAAACTAAGTCTATTATATTAACATTAAAAAAACGATTTACTGTTTAGTTCTGGTAAATATCGCTCTAAAAATTGTACTATTGACATTACAGAAAAAATAGTAATATGGTGATATAACATGGTGATGTAATATTACTATTTTTCTATCATTATGGTGATGATACATTTTTTATATCATTATGGTGATGATACACTTAATTTTATTTAAAAGAGGTGTACAAATTATTTTTCCATCAACTGTTGATGTTTTATTAACAGTTTGAAAAACAAAAAATAAATAATTCTCAATAAAAAATGTTACAATAATTTTTGGACCTTATTCTCACACGGCAACAACTTTCACTACGCAAAAATTATGCAGATGGAAATTATTAAATGCAGATTGAAATTATTAAATGCAGATTGAAATTATTAAATGCAGATTGAAATTATTAAATGCAGATTGAAATGATTAAATGCAGATTGAAAATTACTACACTGCTCAAATGTAAGTTAATACGAACTATTAAAATGTGCAATATTTCATTTAAAAAAATATACAGAGGGCGCATCACAATAGTAGGTCCAACTCCTTATTCAACTGTCATAGATCTTTATGGGCATATCCTAAGAATTTTTTAAATATATATATGTATTTCCAAATTTTATGAAATGAAACCATAAATTATGCACGGACCTATTTTTTTAATTTGAGGCACGTATTATAATAATATATGTATCCAACATAATAATATTTAGTTCAGCATATGGAGCTTCACCAAATTCCGCCAATGAGATGGTTTAATAAGAAGGTTTAATATCGAGAACATTGAGCAATAATAATTCAGAGCGACATAAATGACCCGCCAGCTCACCGCTCTTTATTCCAACGGACTTTTTCACGTGGGGCTTACAAAACAGTTTGTGTTTGCTGTAACTTGTGATAAGTTGGCGGTGATGAAAGCGAGAATTGAAGCAGCATTCGTCAAATCAAACGAAGTCCGAAGAGTTTGATTGCCATTCATACATCCACTTAAGTTTGAACGTGACTAGAAATGTATGGAAGTCGACCGTCGACATTCGAATATTTTTATACCACTGCTGAATATGTCATTATTCAGCATTTCGAATATTTTTCATAATACTACTGAATATATTATTATTCAACATTTCGAATATTTTTTGCACCATTGCTGAATATGTTATTATTCAATATTTTGAATATTTTTTATACCAATACTGAATATGTTATTATTCAACATTTTGAATATTTTTATACCAATGCTGAATATGTTATTATTCAACATTTTGAATATTTTTATACCAATGCTGAATATGTCATTATTCAACATTTTGAATATTTTTATACCAATGGTGAATATGCTATTATTTAACATTTTGAATATTTTATACCAATGCTGAATATGTTATTATTCAACATTTTTAATATTTTTGTACCAATGCTGAATATGTTATTATTCAACATTTTTAATATTTTTGTACCAATGCTGAATATGTTATTATTCAACATTTCGAATATTTGCAGCAACTGCAAATTTCACCGTTTTCTTAGTAGATCTCAGACTTTTCCAAAAAAAAAGTTGCTCAGTATGGGGAAAGTTATTTGAAGTACATAATATCGTGTTCGAATGTCAAGGAATAAGCGCTATACTTTAGATGCAACAATTGCAAATTTCGCCGTTTTCTCAATAGATTTCAGAGTCTTTCAAAGAAAAAAACTGCTCAATATGGGGAAAGTTATTTGAAGTACATAATATCGTGTTCGAATGTTAAAAAATAAGCGCCATACTTTAGACGCAACAATTGCAAATTTCGCCGTTTTCGCAATATATTTCAGAGTCTTTCAAAGAAAAAGTTGCTCAATATGGGGAAAGTTATTTGAAGTACATAATATCGTGTTCGAATGTTAAAAAATAGGCGCCATACTTTAGACGCAACAATTGCAAATTTTGCCGTTTTCTCAATAGATTTCAGAGTCTTTCAAAGAAAAAGTTGCTCAATATGGGGAAAGTTATTTGAAGTACATAATATCGTGTTCGAATGTTAAAAAATAGGCGCCATACTTTAGACGCAACAATTGCAAATTTTGCCGTTTTCTCAATAGATTTCAGAGTCTTTCAAAGAAAAAGTTGCTCAATATGGGAGAGGTTACTTGAAGTACATAATTTCGTGTTCGAATATTAAAAAATAGGCGCCATACTTTAGACGCAACAACTGAAAATTTAACCGTTTTCTCAATAGATTTCAGAGTCTTTCAAAGAAAAAGTTGCTCAATATGAGGAAGGTTATTTGAAGTACATAACTTCTTAAGAAAAAACTGACTCAGCCAACGTCACAATTTATAGATTATGATACTCTACCTGAAGACGTCGTGTGTGTATGTAAAACGACCATAAATCAAGACATCTTGCGTTTTCGAGTGGCGTGTACAGTATAAAAGCTTAAACGCATAAAAACAAAACAAATGAAACTGAAAGCAAAAGCCCACGCACGAAGAGAGTTGGCGCGCGGAGCAAAGGTGAAGTGGTTACAGTGCGAGCGGCTGACTAATGGAGGTCAACAATTCGATTCCGGGTCGTCTATTTTCATAGCAAAACTGCTGCTGGTATCGATTTGGAATTACGAAATCCCTACAAAGTAATAAAGGTGAAACGATGTTTGTATGTTTTTACTTTTTTCACTTATCGGATTTCAATAAAAGTTTGTGTATAGATAATATTCATCCTAGATTATATGATGAGCTATATATAATTATGCTACGGGTCACAGGATCGTAGCACTAAATATAAATATTACAAACAAATTATGCGTGTACACGAAAAATTGAATGCGCTGCTGTTAGAGTGTAAACTGTTTATAATTAAACTAAAGGAACCAAGTATTGCCTTTCGTTATAGAGAGTGTGTGAGTAAAATACATATTATATGACCAAAGTTGCTAAATTTTGGCTTCCTTAATTTCTTATAGGAACTTCCTTCCATTTCAGCCTTTAGTATCTTCTCCTTGCTCTTTCAAATGGTGGAAACAGCTGAAGCACCAAGTTCAAAACGTCTCTAAACATCACTTTTCTTTTTTCACTGCTCTATTGCACGTATTAAAGCCACTTTCTGACCTAGACACAAACTTTTTCCGTTCGTACCCACGTTTGATTTTTAAAATCCAGCTTACGACTGATTAAATGATTATATGAAAGCAAAAAGAATGTGTTAAGAATTAATTTTACCCAGTAAACATTAATACACACAGTATTATTTTGATTACGAATAAGTTAAAGTATACTTTGTAACACTTCTTAATTAATTGATGAAAAGATGTAATTGTCTTTTCTTGGCTTTTTAGTAAACAATAATACACACAGTATTAATTTTATTACGAACAAGTATGCTCTGTAACACTTCTTAATTAATTGATTAAAAGATGTAATTGTATTTTCTTGGCTTTTTAGTGTGTATAATCAACAAATAAAGTAAAAAGTAAATATCTGTAGAATTGATACATACACGAGACTTTGTGATGGGATATCAGAGACGATGTTTTTAGAGCATCAGCGCAAATATAAATGGTTCAAACATACATCTACTCTCAAAATACGCACAAAACTTTGCTATTTTCGAATTTAAAATATTCTATCACCTTTAGACGTGATGTAAAGAATGTAGTATTTTTCTGATGGTAAAAGTGAACAAACCTATGAAATGTACTACAAATTTTGTACATTTTTTAGTTTTAGTCCAGACCACCATCGCATAACTTGCTTAGAGCGCTGCTCTTCCCTCAACAAATGTTAAGTCTGATAAATTATGTTCAAAATATACTTTAACTGGTAACTAGGTACGAGTAACTGGCCACATTGAAATCTATAAATATTCCTTTTACAAAAAAAAAACCTTTTTACATTTTCCCAACACTTCGCAGGCGAAGCTACATGCAAAATTCAATGTTAAATACATTTAAAGCGACAGGTTAAGGTAGTGTCATGTCATCAACGGGTTGTCGCGAAATTCACTGACTTTTTGATATATTATTAAAACTACAAATTTTAAAATTTAAAAATTATTTGTTAATGTTTAGTTTTGATAAAAATCACTACCAAAAAAAACTACACTAAAGAAAAAGTAATTATGGCACTACACTTTTAATTTTATTTAAAAAAACCCGTCGAGCAATTTGTATAAAAACTAAGTCAAGTAAAATAATGTTAAATTAACGTTTTGAGAAAAAAAAACTAATTATTTACCGTTTAGTTTTGGTAAAAACCGCTCTCAACACATTATAAAATTAACGTTACAGGAAAATTAGGTATTTCGCCACATTTCATTTCATTTTATAAAACGCAATAAAAACGAAAATATTTTTTTTTCTTACAAACTGTTAAAATGGTGTTACATCAACAGTTTGGAAAACAAAACAATTTTCAAAAAAAAATGTTATAATAAATTGTGGATCTTACTGTCACACGACAACTACCTTAGAACAAACTGTTGTCTTGTGACAGTCATAAATTAATATTTCCTTTTAATGACTTCTGTACGTAGTAAAGGATTAGAAGTGTTTAAGGCGGTAATCATGTCTTAAGTAGTGGTATGCGTTATACATAACGGGTATCTGTGGAATATCATACGCTATTATATCCATTCCACACTTACTCGTACAGATTACGGTATATGTATCCCACCTCTATTTTAAACTTAATATTTTGTACACCACAAACTTTTTAAATACAACTCTACTATTACTTAATAAGCAAATAGCGACATCTATTTATTTTATAAGCAACCGTTCCAATGTATAGTAATATAATTTTCCACTAGATGGCGGTATTTAGTTTATATTTAATAAACACATTTATATTAATCACACTTTTATATTTACATAATAATATCTATACTTTCTACCTCCGTGCTCCCTTTCTACCTTCGTGCGTGCACCCACGCTAGAGGTAAAAAGTTTAAAAATTTAGAAATGCGTAACGTTGGAAATAGGACAGTGTGAAAAGCGGGAAAATTTATTAGTAAAAATAAATAATACACTTAAACTAAAACAAGTGAAATAAAATAAATTTAAATACAAGTTTTTAAAACAAAACAAATAGAAATTAAGTTATAAACAAAGAAAATCGAACCTGAACAATTGACATGGTCTGGTTGGTAACATCGTCCGTAGAGCCATGTGGGGCCCTGATACACGTCGGAATCATGGTAGTACCACTCCCTACCACCCGCACCATTCTACCACGCACTCTCCACTATGTACGTATACGTACCACATTGCACTTGTAATTGGCATAAATACCAAGCCATTGTCACATCATAATAATTAATATGAAATGTTTGACGTCACTTTCTATAATACCGTCCTTGGCGAAAATATGACACTTTATTGACTATAATTGTATCTTCATACATATTTCCATCAAACCATTTTTGCCTGAAAAAAATATTTTAACCTCGAGATCTTTAGAATAATCTAATCATTAGCTGCTGAAAACACTTTTCGACGAATCAATAACGTATTTATACTAAATGTAAGAAAAATATGTCTATTAATCACACATGTGTATCAAACTGAGTAGAAAATGTTAAGGACAATTTCCAACTTTTTTTGAAAATAATATTCCCAAGTCGCGATTTCAACAAATGAAAATTTCATTTTTTTTTCAGAAACACACTGCAAATACACTGCGTTTGATACATAGAATCACGTGTATGAATATTTTTTTCAAAAACCCACTTCAAATGAGGAAATTTGCGGGAGTGAAGAAAAAGGGTGAGAAATATGAATATCTGTGAGAATACGATAGTGTTTCAGAACATTGTAGAAATTTCTTCAAATTTCTAGAACGTTCTAGAAAAAACTGGGACTTTCATATTGGAGAGACATTTCAGACAAGGTCGATTATTTTCAACCCCCATATCTTCCACACCCTTATAGTTATCGAGGTGCAACCATCATAATGCGTGATAGGAGAGTTGAGGCTACTACCACGCACAAATGTCATTCGTCTGCGATATGTAATTTTGGCCACAGAGTGGAATATAGGCACATACACGACCGATTTTATAAAATATTTGGATAAAGGTTATTAATGAATGTTGAAGTGTATCTTCAGGTGCAATAATATAAGTCCTGTAAAATATAGAGGAAATCACAAAAAAAACTGACCCCCCCCCCCCATGGTTGGAGAGTATCGAAAAGGACCCTAAAATTATGGGCACAACTGGAGCCGCTTGAAAGAAGTCCGGCCAGTTTCAGCCTGTAGTGTTTCAGGAAAAGAAACAAAAAAATGTTTGCGTGGGTAATTATGACATATTTAGAACAAACCATTCGTTAGGACTTATAGTATTTGTACTTAATGTTGGTTATATACTCTTCTTGTGCTTGAATTCTAGGTATATTATTACTGAAAGATTTCACAGCAGATTTCACAGAGATACCTATATATTGCTAGATAATATATTTTCTATAGAATGCTCTAACCCATAACCTAATTGTTGGTATCGAAATTTATATTAATGTACGCCTCTACCACTTACGAAAAATCCTTGTCTGTCCACCAAAAAACTGTTCAAGCAGAAAAAAATTGAAATAACCTGAATGAATCAGGAATATCACGCGCCTGAATATTTTCAAATATCAAGTGAAAAAGCCCTGCCTCTACTGAAACTTTTTCCTTGTGCCCTTGTCCTTTCCTGTCTTTCTCCATCCCAAATCATGTCAATAGTTTGTGTTACTTATACTTTTGTATTTATTTAAAATTTTTGTTATCTAATGTACTATTAAGAATTATCGTTGTAAAATCTCTTACAGTCTACCAACTAAATTTCAATACCAATTGTTATGGTTGATTAGAAGATATTGTTCATGTAGCAATAAGGCCACCATATGTACTATACATAAAAGGTGATAAATAGATAAATAAATAAAGCGGAAAGTTCGTTTGTGTGTTTGTACACGCTAATCTCTGGAACCACAAGACCGATTCCAGAAATGCTTTTTATGTTTGAAATTTTATAATTTGAAAAAGATTACAACCAGATTGCGGTTCATTGTAACGTTACAATTCAGAATAACAAAGTAATAATAAAAACTATATTAAACACGAGTAGAACTCTCACTACTAGGGTTGCGTATATATTAAGATACTTATAAACCAGAGGGTGGACAAACGGGTCTCGAATTGTTAACAGAATCTCGGCAGGTAGTTGGTGGTAAATCAACCATTATACAGCGACCTCTGGCGATAGCTACGTGTCATAATAGACGCCGTCTGTGGTAGACGCAAGTCACAACCTACAAACTTAACATATTTCGGGCAGAATATATTAAATTATACTGTAAATATTTTCACATAGTTCATATTTTAGATGTTGTGTATTACTTAAATACTTGATTGTAGCCATTGTATTGTTGTATATTTATTTTATTGTGTTTATAAATCTTTGTTATGTTATTCATTGGCAATTAAAATGGAGTGTACTTTTCTTGGATGCATTAAAAAAACGCCTGAATAGTCGTTTTTATGGTTGCACCGAACCGAAAATTGGTAAGTTTTATCCGTTATTGCTTATTACATAATATTACAAGGCCACATAAAATTTATATTTTATCAATTTTATACTTTAACGTCGCAAAACACAATAGTGGTTTAATTACGACTTGAGAAACATTTTTGCGTACTAGAAAGTAATTCCAACATGTATTAGTTCCGTTATAATATTTTTAAGAACGGATTATATTTTCAAATAATACGATTACAAAAGTAACATTCCATGTATTAATAAATTTATACTCTTCAAAGATTGATTGGTTAGTTGAAAAGAAGTTTATTTCAATTTGTTTACTAAACACTATATCAAAATAAATATTGATTTGGTCCCTAAGAAATTAAAATGGACTGTAAAGAAAGTAAGTCGTTGGTAAAAAAAATAAACAATTACAATATTTGTTTTTAATTTCAGCCCTTTTTAAAAATAATCTTTAGATTTTATTGTCTGTCGTTTGAAATGCAATTTTTAATTTTCCAGATTCTTCAAACTCTGCTTTATTAATGAAGAGCCATATTCAACCAGCTCACAGCCATAGGGATGAAAGAGAGCTCTCGTGTATGGGTACTTTAAAATTTGTAATAAAACTGTTACTGTTACAAATTATATATATATATATATATATATATATATATATATATATATATATATATATAAACGTAATCAATTTGAACGTAATTTTCAGTAAACTTACAAAGATATAGTCCTTGTGTGATGAAATTAACAGTAAATATGTCTCTTCCATTAATAGATTACGAAAAATTTCTATGATTATATCTGTATTTGTGTATTTTTTGTTTGTTTTCAGATGTACGAATTGCCCACACTAGTATATACAGTTACCACCTAGTGATGCCAGAGAGTTACTTGCAAAACCCCGATACTACTCGCAACTGCATTTTCGAATTAATTGAATTTTTTTTAAATTGTATTTTTATGGTAGTTGTATTTTAATAACTTATATTGTATAGTAATGTTCTTTTGACGTTTGTGTTTTGATTGAAATATTTTGTTACAACGGTTTAATAAATAAATTCATAAAAATAAAAATTAATTTTTCTTTGATAACGCCATTTATGAGCAATAGAGAGAAAGAGATTACGCCATCTGTGGGCATTAATAATAATTACATAAGTCTTTCGTCAGGAGGGGTGAGGTGAAGAGAGAGGGGGGATACTTTGACAGCGTTTGGGCAGGTATGAAAAAATGTGATTTTTTTTAAAAGGAACAGTATTTGTTGTATCCATTTCGTACGTATCTGTTCTATATTATAAACATTTAAAGATACGAAGTATTTCTATTAAAATATTAACAAATATTAATTTTTACAACGTAAATATATTGCCTACTATATCTTTAACAGGTTTAAAAAAATGGTGGATTTTTAAAAAAATTATAACATCTAGGATAATTGCTATAGTTTTCCTACAATCTTTGCGTAGGCTTCTGACACCTAGCCTTTTTTCATAATTTTATTCAAACACTTAACCTTTTTTCATAATGTTATTCAAACACCTACCTTTTTTCATAATTTTAGGTTCGGTAGTTTCGGGAATAAAGGGAGAAGACATTTTTTTATATATTTTAGAAAGTCTGCAAATATATACTACCGAAAATTATAAAAACAATATTGTCGAGGCCCTTATTTTCAACCTTGTGAAAAGACACCACACACTGTAAAAAGAACTAAAGGAAAATTTCCGAGTACTTAATTTCCCGCCCCTAAAATTTCCATATAAATACTTTTGAGTGTTCACTATTGAAGTATAGGTTAATATTCTTCATTTCCAGTCGTTACCTTAAGCATTTTCTCAGAAAAACGGCTGTGGCAGACATGCAGATAGACGCGCGAGTGATCTTGTAAGGGTTTGGTTTTTAGTTTTGTGACACTGAAACCTAATACGCTACTCGCGAAGTTACCTCGACGAAGTGCGCGTCGAAGTCGTTCGCAGTCCGAAGTACGTGGCTACACACTCGTGCAACCTCGCGAGGAGTTCAGTACCCGAGAGTCGCCCGCACGCACCCACGTGTAAACAGTACGATGTCTACCTGCAAACTGAAGGACGCTGAGTAGTGTAGTTTGACGCTTCGTGTAATTTCGCGAACTCGGGTGCAAAAAACCGGCAACGAACTGAAGTCGCCCGAGGCGAGGCGAGGTTGCACAAAGCGAATCGAAGTATCTCTCTACACTATTCTCTTTGTCTAACTTCGATCAACTTCGCGAATAATGTAGTGCAGGTTTAAAAATATAACAGAAGTCGGGGAACAACCATAATTACGAATTCCAAATTCGAACTCTGTTGCAATATTAACTACGAATTCCATTAAAACCAAATATGTATTAATAATAACAGTTACGAAATTCCATAAAATTACCCAGCTCTAGATTACAAAATTAAAAAGAACACAAAACTTATATCTCATATTCAATATTACCACGCGTAAATTACAATATAACGAAAAAAAAGAACATACGCATCGGCGCTTTGCTACTCTCTAGTGTGTTGGAAAGGGACGTCGATATTTGAAGCGAAAGAGAGGGCGTGAACGTAACGAGTGGCTCCGATTTACATATTACTACAGCCGCGCTGCCACTTTTTAAAACTGGAATGTGATTTACGCGCCTTTTTCTGTGACACGGCGACCTTAAGGAGGGGTAAGATGCAGCATTGAACGTCGATGTTTTTTTTACGAAATTATTATGAAAATTTTAGTAGCGTAAATGGAGTGATGAAAATGGGTCTAGTGTCATACTAATTGAAATTTTAGTAGCGTAAATGGAGTCATATTACTTGAAATTTCAGTAGCGTAAATGGAGTCATACTAATTGAAATTTTAGTAGCGTAAATGGAGTCATACTAATTGTAATTTTAGTAGCGTAAATGGAGTCATACTAATTTTTAGTAGCGTAAATGGAGTCATACTAATTGAAATTTTAGTAGTAGTCTGGTGTCATACTAATTGAAATTTTAGTAGCGTAATGAAAATTTTAGTAGCGTAAATGGAGTGATGAAAATGGGTCTGATGTCATACTAATTGAACAAGACAGAGAACAATATATAGATTGACAAATGGGAAAGCGCAAAAAATAAAATACAATTTGTAACTACAATAAAAGACAAAATAGGTATCTTATATATCATGCATCTATTAAGCTTTTAATACTTCAATAATTTTAATAAGACATAAAAATAGCAGCAAAAGTCATAAAGTGTAGTACGTAATACCTGTTAAAAACGAATTACATAAAATAATCAATGTCGATCGTTTTTTTAAATATGTAGCCATTGGCTAAACTAATTAAAACAGCATTTTAAATGACATTGATATTAATTTCGTGTTATCAAACCAAATGTATTTTTTGCTGTCTTCAAGTTTTACGTGGTTATTTAGGGTACCGTACCCAAAGGGTGCCAAACACTAATCATCTGCCATCCCTCTGTCTGCCCGTCTGTCCTTCCAGAGACTGTAGATACGTGACACTCTTAGGGAATTTTCGAAGGTCCCTCTTTTATATGGGGTTGGTTATTATGGGTCCCAGGAGAGGTCCTGAGACAAGCTGAGTGGAAGAATTGGGAATATTGTCACAGGACTGTATCTTTTAAACCTTAATATAACCGTAGCGTTACAGTGGCCTCTATCATGACAAATAATAAAAAAGACAATAAATCAAATCCCAAGGGAGGTCTCCATACAAGAAATCTTAAATGAATGGATTTTTTGATGTTCTTTGTTTCTGCGCCACACACTGGCATAAAACTTGATCTAATTCTACTACATACTATTTAGTAAAACAACGAGTAAAACAATATAGATAACTAAGCTTATAACTCAAAACGTTAGAAAGATATATCATAGAATGGAGCGAAATATGATATAACGATCACGCATTTCTATGGCATGTACCTTGCTATTTACTAAAAAAGTAGTGTTAATGTTGTTCGGTGGCACGGAAACCTTCGTTTGCAAATCTGAATCGCACTTGGCTCTTTTTTTCGATAATACTGTGAATCCTGCAAGTTTTAATGGATTAGTATGTCATATTCGTGTAAGGAAATCATATGTCATATTCGTGTAATTTGAGCCGGGTACTACCAGCACTTTGTTTCGTTTTACTGATCCAATATGTTCCGTAGAAATAACATAACTAATAAAAATTACTTAACTTTTATTAGAAATATACGAGAACAATCGTCAATCATTTGCATGATTTAAAAAGTATTTATTTATTTATTGAAATGCTCACAAACAAGTTACATTCACATAAATGTGTAATAAAAATAACAAAGTATAAAATTAAATGGTTAGAATACTCATGTATACATTTTCAATGGTTACTTGTGTTTTTGTATCTGTATATATATATATATATATATATATATATATACACACAAAAAAGATTGAATTATATTATTTTCTAAATACAGAACATAACATTAATTCTACCATTGCTGGTTTTAATCTATAAATAATATATTTTGTTTTTCCTTTATAAATGTTAATAATTTCGGTTCAAAAATGTCCAAGGACGGGTGTTGAGAAAAAAATATCGTTATGCAATAGGCACATTCGAATTATGGGGTAATAAAAAGAAGTATTATTATTATAAACTTGTAGTATATAAGGTGTCATTTTTATTTTTGTAACACCTGGGCCCAACACTGCATCAAGTTTTTGCAGTCTTTTTTAATGTATTTAAATATCGATTCTGATTTATTTTTGTATAAATATGCCTTTATATCAGAATATAGATATGTATAGCCCATTTGAAGATTTGCCTTCGCCCCAATATCCCACGGGTGATCATTTCCCGTTTCAATATTTAGAATTCGGTCTTTTTAGCATTGTATGGTGTTTTCGATTTCTGCTCCAGTCTATAGTTCCAGTAATACGAGTAAATAACTCGTAATACTGGAATGTAGTTATACCAAATATATGGTGCACACAAGGCAGCTTTAAGTATTCTTTAACACTGATTGCCTCTGCTATACGCATCAAATTAAAAAAAAATATCACGTGTCAGGATTATATATGTTTCCTCGGAAAATTTCCCTAGAGGACCAATGAGTAGAATGTAACTTATATTAAGTAGCAGCACTGTGTAGCCTATTATAGATCGCAACGTGACATTTTACTTAGTCACTGTAAGGAAAAAAGTAGATTAAATGGAAAATTTCACAGAATCTTAAAAGAAGTGTACTATAAAGAAAAATAGTTAGTATAACCAATATTGTAGACGGTGCCTTTTTTCTTGCATAACAAATAAACAATTACAATAAAACGTTAACAATTAAAATATACTTAAAAACAGCAGAAAGTAGAGAGAAGAATGAAGAAGATCGGTACAAAACTTAAGCAGAAAACAATTGCCGTGCATGACAAAGGAGCTGCTGTAGAAAATTGTTTGTAATAATGAAATATTTGAAAATTCATTGCGAAAATTGATAAATTTCTATTATGATATCAATTGATAGAGAATCACAAAAATCGGTAAGGAATAGCGACTTTTAGGTATATACGTACTGGCTATCGGATTATAACTGGTGTAATTTTTGAACGGTAAATTCACAAAAATAATTAACATGCTACTCTTTTTTATAGGAAGATCCCTTCTTTCCAAAAAGTTATGTTAAAAGATGATTATAATTAAAATTGTCTCAGTTAAAATTACTTTTATTGCCAAAACTCGAGGTTGATCCACACAATCTTTAAACTATTGACAAAAAATCTATATTAAAAATCTTGCTATGGAAACTTTTTAAAATAACATTTCAAATAATTGCATTTATTTTGAGCTTATATCGAAAAAAGGAATTAAAAGTTCATACAAATATTTATAATGTTATAATCAAATTTGAAGCTATTATTTATAATCATGTCAAAGTCTCAAATCAAATACCACGTATCATATAAATAACAGTAGTATCTAAAAAGCAAAAAGAAAACTTCCACAATAGATCGTGCGCAGACGTGCATTTTAGCACCAATTGCTTAGGGCCGCCGTCGCAAACAGTCGTGTGTAAACAATTATTAGGTTATTTCGTTACAAAACTGCGATCAACCTTTAAAAAAATCAAATCATTGAAAATTAACAAAAATATTATTGGGAAAAATGCTACGCTTGTATAGTTCTTTTCTTTCCATAGTATTGTTTATATATAAAACTGCTGTTAATTCATTACAGACCTGGAGAGTAATCCTAAATTAATATAAATCCCTTAAACTATTATTTAAACATTCATTCCCAAACAACATGCTGGATGCGAATTAAGGTCAGTGCTAGAAATAACCTCTAATACACTCTTTTGTCTGCCCATAAATCTGTATTTGTTCTATGAACTGCTCTATTTTCGTGTGCTCTACATAATATGACCCACTTTTACCGGATATAATTACTCTTATTGTATTAGATTTCATAACATATTGAAAATATTACCTATCATAATATTTAATTTCCTTGTTTGGGTAACATTTCTTTTTATAAACGATAAAAACCAGATATATTATTCTGCTTACGTTATGATGATCATAACAAATTAGCGATTCTTCGTAATACACTTCATAACTTCCATACTTTTAAAAGTGTATTATTTTTATGCTTTTAACATACATGGATACTTTTTTCGCAATTTAACTGACCTAATTTTTACACCGATAGCAGGTTTCATAAAATTATAAATGTCAATATTTAAAAGGAGATTGGGGAGATAAAATGTTTAAAATCAGATAAATACGACTGAATATAAATATTTTGTTACTATTAAAAAAAAATTATAATTACGAAGTTTAAAATAAAGATGTCACGAAAAAAAATAAAAGTGACAACACATCATGATAGTGAGTAAATTGGAAAATTGGATGAATAATAAGGTTAACTTGGAAAGACTATTTAGTTTCCAACATACTACGGTCAGATTGATAAATAAGTTGCGTTTAGTAAACATAATAACATTGAAAATTAATGTATTCATTTAACTACAGCAAATTTAGCTCGGGCATAATCGTCGATTCACATTCCCTAAATATATAATAAAAGCAGTATTAATTTTACCCCAAAGCACATTAAAACAAATTAAATTAAGTAATAACTGGATGACCGGTGCAGCCTTAACGGCAATAAGTGTTGCCATAAAAGGTATATAATATTCCAATTTGAAACAGTTGCCGTCCATCTCTTTCCCGCTTATTAGTAACTGTATAGCCGTCCTCATGACTGGTTCGTTCCAGACGAACATATTAAAGAGTCGTTAAAACATTTTTTTTTAATTTCTCGCCAGCCAGTGCGTTGACGAATGTCAAAGTGGAAGGTCATATTTTTTGTGTTCCGAGAATGAAATCTTTTGTATGTGGTTTATTTAAAGATTTTGTTTAATTTATTCCTTGTCATCGTCTCAGTCTGAGCTTTTTTAAGCACTTAACATGGGAGGCTTTTTAAAGTCAAATTGATTTAATGATGTGGATTGGATTTACTTCATAGAATGTTATTTGTTTATTTATAGTAGCGACAATATCAAAAGAAAAGTCAATAAACATCTTGTATTTGTATATTGACTTTTACGAAATTTTCGCTACAACATTCTTCGTGATTTTTTAAATAACGAATATTTGACAATATCATCAAATAACTTTACACTTTTGCCATGTGATGTCTACTAAAAACACAAGGATGCTATGTCGCTTGAAAAATGTTTTTCGCTCCAGCCTATGGTATTATAATCATTCGATCGGGATCCGAAAGAGTGGTGACTGATTCGAACCTTATGTAAGGCATAAGTTTTTCAGTGTTTAATTACAATATGGCAGTAAAACAAAAAAAACTAATTCTAAACGTTACTAGACTCGATTACGTTACATTTTATATACAAATAATTAACTGTCTAAAAGTTTTCCTCAAAAACGGGATAATTGTTTCGTCTCGTGGCCATTTTTTTGTACATTGCAAATGGACATAACGTGTCTGTCGAGTTTAAGGTCACAAATTCAAACTCCATTTAGAGGTGAAATATATTTTCCGTATTACAATAATTTACCATTAAAGTATTAATTTCTGCCTTGTTTTGGATTCAGTTTTATAACATATAGCTGCCGAATATGTTTTAAATGAACAGCTTGGGTTCATAACTTGATATGCTACCTATCGAGCAATGCCGATAACATTATAAAGATATACTCTCAGTTCTACAGAAATCTTTGTGAAAATCGGCCATTTTACACTACCAATAATAAATATACACACGAGTAACGAATATACATTTCTTTACTCGTAGATTTCAAAGCATGAGAAAAGTACAACTCGTAGCCAATTGTAATAGTGCCAAAAAATGGCACTGTTACAATTGGCTACGAGTTGGTTGTTACAATTGGCTACGATGTTTTTTCGGCATTGCTATAATTGGATTAGTTCAATTGGATAGGTATTTGAGAGTTCTATTTTGTCCTTTTGAGGTTATAGTATTCTAAAAAGATAAAAAAACAAATTTAAGTAATTTGGGCACGATTACTAAAATTAATATAAATTTATTCAGTATCTTACTGGATGGCGGTAATTGATTTAATTTATAAATTAATATAAATTCATTTAGTATTGTACTGGATGGCGGTAATTGATTTAATTTATAAATTAATATAAATTCATTTAGTATTGTACTGGATGGCGGTTATTGCTTTAATTTATAATTGAAAGTTGTTTTATAATTCTCCACTAGCTGGCAGTGTTTATTTTATTTTCAATAATTGTTTTTTATTTAATAAAGCATTTAGCATATTATCGTTATTACCGATCAGACTTTAGGGCACTCAGGTTTTTCGCGCAGTTTTCTACGGGAAAAGCGGGTCTAGCAGTTCTATTAATATACGCCGAAATGTCAGCAAAATGTTATAGGTCATATTACGGTTATACTTGATTTATAATGAAAAACTATTTTAATATATATAGAATGAAAACGGTCGGGTATCTATAATTTTTTCAATACACTCAAATCCTAAATAAGAACAATAAAATATTTCCAAATTCTTGTATATTGTTTTAAAAGAGTCTAGTGAAAACTTAATTTGGTGAAATTATTACTGCAGTAACTTAAAATAAAACGTGAAAAAAAACGATCGAAATTATATTTTTAAGACGTTTCTTTATATTTTTAATATGCTATTATTCTCTCACTGTCTTCAAGAATTTCGATTTAAATAATTAAATTGGTTATAGAAAATATATAATGATATTTTGAAAGTTTTCCAACGTAATTTTGTTGAAATAGTTAACCGGAGAATTTTAATATGCAAAATGAAATTTAAGTTTTGTTTACCATTTGTCATCTTTATACATAGATTAAATATTAAACTTTAAAGTGATGTGTAATGTGATATCAATCCCCTCTATTTTTCAATTGCGATTTTGAAAAACCTGAAATAATCCAAGTCCATTCAAAGTTTTAATTGAATTTCTTTTATTTGGATTGCTTTAATAATTTTAAGACTTATATAATGACTACTGAATAAAATTTTACGTGTGTTCAGACTCGCACTTTTTATGTGTTAACTTTATGTTAAAAGTTATTTATTTTTTAATAATATAAATAATATACGTCTTATTCAAGGCTATTTTTGCTTACGGATTTTTCTCCTAATGGGATGGCATTCCTAATAAAAAAAAAGAAAATACTAAACGTTCAGCAACTCTAGTGACTAGGACATAGGATACAAAATCATTTTAGGTAGTAATAAAAAAAAGTTCTCTTCGGTATTAGAAGAATTCATTTACAACTAAGCTGCAACAAATCCGCATTATAAAGAATACATTTACAACTAAGCTGCAACAAATCCGCATTATAAAGAATACATTTCCAATTAAACTACAACAATTCCGCATTATGAAGAATACATTTACAACTAAGCTACAATAATTTCGTATTACAAGATATACATTTACAACTACATTACAACAATTCCGCATTATAAAGAATATCCCAATGATGACCGCACAATTATGCATGCAAAAAATACATTTAGAATTAAACTACAACAATTCCGCTAATCGAATTAAGCTGCTACAATTCTGCATTACAAAAAATGCATTCACGAGAATTAAACTGCAACGATTCCGTATTATAAAGAATATTCCAATGATGACCGCACAATTCTGCATTACAAAGAAAACATTTATAATTAAACTACAACAATTCCGCTAATCGAATTAAGCTGCTATAATTCTACATTACAAAAAATACATTTACGAGAATTAAACTACAATTCCATATTATAAAGAATACATTTACAACTAAACTGCAACCATTCCGCATTACAAAGAATACATTTATAACTAAACTACAACAATTCCGTATTATAAAGGACATCTTTACAACTAAGCTACAACAATTCCGCATTACAAAGAATACGTTTACAACTAAACTACGACAATTCTGCATTATAAAGTATACATTTACAACTAAGCTGTTACAATTTCGTGTTGAAAACAATACATTTACAACTAAACTACAACAATTCCGCTTTAAAAAGAATACAATTACAACTAAGCTACAACAATTCTGCTTTACAAAGAATACAATTTAATTAAGCCATTGTAACAACATCAACTAGACCGACTTGTTCTGGCCAGTTTTTAGAGGCAGAGCGTCCGTCAACGCTTTGTATCCAGTTCGATGGGATGCTCTAAATATTGGATATCATTTATAGTGAAAGGAAATTGTGCGGCACATATTGCTTTAAGGATCAAAATAGTGTTTTGTCAGGTCGAGTATTCAAAATATATACATAAACCGTGTCCGGTATAGCACGACCGACATTGCATGATATATAATTCCGTGAGGCAGTTTATTTTTAATAATAGATGTAAGGTCGAGTTCTGCATAGAATGAATCAGTGCTTGAATAACCATGAAATAACAATAATTGTAACTGTTGTAACGTAGAATTAAACCAAAATAGTATATTTTACGAAACTTTATCATTTTTATTAATTTATTATTTTTATGTGCTAAAATGTGTATCACTTTGTCTCAAATTGTGTGCAAATGAAATGAACTCCTTGGCCATATTTTAGTGACTAATGACAGTTCCTTGGCCATATTTTAGTGACTAATGACAGTTCTCGAGTATTCAAGTATTGCATCGTTATTCAGTAACAAATACGATGTACGATAACAAATACGACATTCGGTAACAAATATGTAAAATGTGCTAAACTACTGGTATCTTTGGCGTTTATAAGCCGCGCCCCTATAGTAGAAAAGTAGCTATGGGTTTTATTGTCATTGTTTGACAGTCCGAGTTAAGACTCATTAATTTTTTTCGTTAGATATTGTTTTCTGTAATTTTCAATTGCTCTCGAATCTGTTATTTTGTAATTTTAAAATTAACATTAAAGGCATATATTTAAAAAATCTGTGGATATGGGAATTCAGGATAATGTGGCCAGTCAGATAAGATGGCCAATTGAAACATTTCAGTATTGTTTCATTTTACGTCTCTTGTTAAAAGCAATAACCGAGAACTACTGGTGCATATCAGCTGCGGTAAACATTATTTTTTTCTGAAGAAAAATCACAAAGTACGTATTTTTTTAACTCAAACGTATGAACTATCCCAATTTTTTTTAAGTATTCATAGTAATCGGGTTTTGTGTCTCTAGTTTCCAGAATTATGGTATTTTTCTATTTTTTTCATGTACTATTTTGGCCTAAGACTAATATAACCCCAAAATTAATTGCAAATTAGTAAATGACGCCCACGACTATTCTGTGCGTATTTTTACATACAATTTATAAATTAATGTGTTTCCACTTCGCGGTAGGAACACATGGTCAGTCATCGTCTCCCATACTGTTTCTATAGGTTAGACAGAAACTATAAGTAAACCACAGAAACTAAAGGAATATTACAACCATGGATACTTGACACATATGTGTCTAATACCAAAATAGCTCGGTACAGTCAGAAAAAAAGCCAAACAAGCAGCCACGTTTCTGATAACTTATATTTAGTTGAGTGGTCATCTTATCTGCGCATATTCGATATGATCGCCAATGACAAGATTTTACTATTCAATTTATATTTCGGAAATAATTATTTTTATAGTTACAAAAAGACTTCGTTTCTAAAGATGATTAAATATGGACTTAATAAAAAATTAAAACATTAATATACTTGAGTTATCTTATAACTTATTCGGATTTTTAGTAAGTAAATACAAGTGTTCCTTAAAGATATATAAAATTATAGTACAGAGTATGAATAAAATATTTTGACATATAAATTAATTATATTATAAATATTGTTAATAGAAAGTAAAGAAGAATAAGTAGTATTTTGTTTCGTTATAATGGAATATTAATTTATTGAATATTATCTACGTAAATAAAAGTTTTCATCCGCATAATTTTATTACCTAGAATTAATATTTTTATTACTAAACAGGGTTCAAATAGGGTATCATCATCATCATCATATATATTAATACGCTAAGGTTAAGATGTTACTCTCCCTTTTTAGAAAAAACCTCACAACTAATCCACATAAATTATATATCATTTTATAGATAATTGTTTGCTCTACCGGCATCCACAACTAAAAAATTTATTATTGCTATTGTTTTTGCAAATTAATTAATTATTAAAATTATATACACAAAACAGCAATGCTGCCATCTAACGGCTTAACGTCAATATGATTGACGGTCGGTAAAATTTTTGTTTAATCTCAAATCCACTCACGTATAAATAAAGTGGCGCTTTAGCTCAATGCTTTTGATACTTGCGCCTCTATATGTCAATTTTAGTAAAATATTTGTTTGATCTGTCATCTGAGCTTCATAATGGAATAAAAACGTAATAAGCAGTGTGCAAAATTAGAAATGAATTGAGTACCTGCAATCAATTTTGATTTATTAAATTGAGTTGAATAATTTATAATGCGAAGACTTCGCACGGGTCACGCTAGTTATTGATAATTAAGTTATTGAGAATATTGAGATAATTTACAAAGAAACGAACAAACTAAGTACTGCATGCAGGTGTTGATGTTTTTATAAAATGCAATAAAAACAAAATTAAATTTACTTAAAAAAAAAAAAAAAAAGAAATATATTTATATATATATATATATATATATATATATTTATCTTTAATGTATAATTACATAAGGCGGTTTTATTACTAGAGGAGCAATCTATCCAGTTAACCAAAACACAAAGTGAAAAATATATCAAGTATTGAAGAAGACTGCGATAGATTGGAAATATAATTCCAAAAAAAAACTATTAAAACAATAACAAATAAAACGACAAGCTAACGAATAAACAAACAGCAAACAAAGAATTAAGCATAATATGTTGGTCCAAATAAAGGAAAGGTACAAGTTTTAGAAGGAACACCAGCGAGGAGACGATGGGTAGTTACGAAAGGATTGTTTCCTGGCAATTTTTGGACTTATTCCAGATATCAGCGTCCAACTTATTCCACAATTTGACAGCGTGAACAGTGAAGAAATATTAAAAGAAGGAAGTGTTGCGTTTGAAAACAAGCAAAGTCAGAAGTTTTTCAGTGCGACCTTGAAGGCCATGCGCATTTAAAGCTAAGAATCTAGACCTAATATAATTTGAGACACTTGAGATCATTTTTAGTTTACAATAAAAAAAACCAAAGTCGGTAAATCAATAGAAACAAAATGAAGATATTTGTTAAAATATTTACTTTTTCTGAAACTTTTGCTGCACTAACTGCACTAATATGCTAACGTATATAATACTCATGTTAACTTATATAATACTGATGTTAACTTATATAATACTGATGTTAACTTATGTAATACTAATGTTAACTTATATAATATTGATGCTGAACCACTCTACATAACGATGAACTACTCGCATCCCTAACGGCCATCAACTATGTTCACCAAACTCACGCGGCTCCAATTAAAAACGGAAGTTTTGTTATATCCTTAGACATTAACAAAAAAAGTAACAAAAAGCTTCAACCGCCACGAACGGTCGGTTTCACTATAAGTAAGAAATCAATCAGCAGATGATTATACAGGCAGCGACCTCACCGCGCGCTCCGTGTCGCAAGCCGGATGCTGTTGTAGCGACCCGCTGTGCGGTGTACCGCACCCTAACGCCGCCAGATCAATGATGTCGTAACTTTATTTTTAATATTTTTAAGCGAAATATATTACAGAAAGACAAAGTGTATATTTCTTATTATCAATGCAGGTACAAAATAATGTATGGAGATAGATTCGAATAGTATAATTAGGATTGTGCATGAATGCTGTATACTCTATATAAAATTCATGCACGACCCTAATCTGGCACTCTTCACAAAATCTACAATAAATATAACACGAAATTTGTGTAGGTCTTGCATTACGATAAATTCATTTAAGTACTTCTACGCTATGCCCACATACAACATTTCATGTTAAATGCACTAACTTTTTTCTAAACTCTAAATTATTCTATGGCGTTGATATTTTTTTTTTACATTTCACAAATTTTTGTTGTTTGTTTTATCATTTTGATAAAATAAATTAAGCAACAAGGATTAATAAACCTGTATTATTTTTTACGACATATTTTCTCAGAAGTAACAAAATGACCGACTATTATTACAAATAATAAAAGAAAAGAAAAAATAAATTTACGAATATTGTTTTTATAAACTTGTTTTTTATGTTATTATTAACGTGCCGAATTGATAATTATAAAAAATCTTATGTCAATATTTTTTACACTGTCAGCTTGTCTTATTTGTGACATTTAATATAGAAAAAGTTTTTTTGACAATTTTTAAAGTTTTAGTTTTCTAGGTGTAGAAAGATTTAACGTAATAAATTTATTGAAGTTATTTTATAATAAAAATAAAAAAGAATTGGATGTTTTTAATTTAATTCTGAATTGTAAAGTCGATTAAACTGGAAACGGTTGAGTTTTTTAATATTCACCGAAGGCATTTTGCGTTTAGAATAACAAACGGAATCTGATTTATGAAAATATGTCGCAAGGATATATATATCTGTATATAACCAAGCTTTTGGTAATGATATTGTTCTTCATATTTTAATATCATTTTAGACCTTATTAAAATTACACAGCTATAGTTTTCGGTAGCCATAATAGGACTAATTTTTCCTACAACAATTTATAAATTCTTTTGCAATATAACACGTAACGATGACTTTTTTTTCATTCTTCATAAGAAATAGCACTTAAGTAATCAAGCAGTGTTGATTAACAATTGATTACAGTACTCGAGATTCAAATGTATAATGACTACAAGATACGAAAAATCTATATTTTTAATAGATACAAAAAATCTATATTTTTTCAATAATACAGGGCATAAAGGTTCATTTGACTATCATAAAATAATTTAATAAAAGAAATGTCTTTTAAACTACAAAAAAAAGAAAACTTAACATATCCAGGAAAAGAATTGTGGAAAATAGGAATGGACCAAATCATAATTTTTTTGAGTAACTTTATCTCTCTGAATCTTTAGAAAGTTAAAAATAACTGAGAGCTACGTTATCCTTATATCACGATACGATCTTCCAATCTCTGAACTTGATAGTACCAATTTGGATAAGGAAATTACCCTAGCTGGCTCCTATGTGGCATCGTAGAACATAAAATAATACAAACATAAAATAAAACAGTAAATCTTTTTGCTGCTGGTCACCCAAGCAAGGCAAGGAATTGATTGAAGATGTTTTGCATTAAATGGGATAATGTGGAACTTTTAATCAGAAAGTCAACATCGTAGAGTATTTTCATACATTTAAATACTAATCACGCTCGACTAAACCGAGTAGGTTCACGGCCGTAACGCATTTAACGATTAATTTTAATTTTGATATGTTTTTATCGCTTGTACTTCAATAATTTTGTAAAAAAAATGTTTAGGTGCCTCTAATAAAAGTATTTAAAAATTCTAATAAGATCAAATCGTAAATTTGATAGAATGAAAACAGAACACCTATTATTGTATATTTTCGAGTTATAACGCTTTCTATCTAATCCTTAAGACGCGACCGTGAACCGAGACGAGGCGCGGCAGTGTTACGATAGAGACGTCACGTGAGTGGGGTGACTGTTGTTACCTGTATTTTTCGAAGTACGAAAAAAATTAACTTTTCGAGAATTAAGTGAGAACATTTTTAAATATATTAATTTTGAATCGCAGCATTAATTATATATACATAATATTGAAATATTAATTACACGTTCATTAGCAATTCATCCCTGAATATATTAGCCTTAAGCGATTTTCATCCCATCCACCTTGCGCAACCGGCAGCAAGAAACGCCGCTATATAAAAATGTGAGATAGAAATACCGCTTCATCTGTTCTTCTCATTTTTTCGTATAGCGATATCCCTCTCTGCTGGTCGCACACAATGCATGCTTTGTAAAAATTTTTATATAGTCTGGTTGCGGAAATTTTCCGGTACACTAGACATTTTTATGTGTAAGTAATCTAACTAACACAACTTACATTATCGATTTTTCCAAATATAAAAAGTTTGAAATATAAAAAGTAAATTTTCAGATGAATCATTGCTAATTCCGTCTGTCTCATTGTAACTTATATTCTAACTTTTATTTATTGACTTATTGGACAACTTTAACATACAGTACAAATTGTGGACTTATTGCTATAGGAGCAAACTCTTTCAGTCAAGCATAACAATCAATTTTGAAAAATTTTTTGCTTCGACGGCTGTAAAAGATGTTACAAAATTAAGTATATTGTGTATATATAAAAAAACTCTAGTGAATGACGATAACAGTAGATTATACGTAAGAAAGACAAAAATAGAATACAAATATTGACATGGGTTAGGATAGAAGAAGGAAAGTATAAGAGCTAAGACGGACCAGGGATCAGAAGAGGTAGAACTTCTTCAATATACACGGATACATGACGATATTTATCTAGGATATTTTTATGGAGTTAGGATTCAGTTGATTCTAAAGTTTTGCTGCTTGATCAATAAGGGATTCTTCGTAACACGTAGATGTATGTTTGGGAATAAGTAGGGTAAGAAAAATAACAGAGCATAGTCCAAGGCTGTGATCACCAAGACCAGTATTTAAATCAGCGAAAAGATTTTTTAATATAATAAAGTGTACCAAGTGATGTTGGCGTTAAACGCGGATCTTCCACTACTTGAGACGTGAGATCTTTGTTCATAAATATGGTCATATTCTGATAGGCCAAAGATGTAGATAACATCAAATTCATTCGATATAGGCGCGTGAAAATGAAAACGCTTAATGACTAACGCTTAATGACTTAATGACTGAAAAAGTTTTAATGACTCATTAAAAAGTGGATAAAATCTTGATTAAAAATATTTAGAATGGTTATCATTGTACAATATTGTTACTTTTTTATTCCTTTTCTCCAATACATCCCAAAATCAAATTCGCTTAAGTCTCGAAGAATACGCGACAGCTGGAGACCCTACATAAGATATTACGTGAAGAGATTTAACACTTGGCTGTCTGAGGTTCGAGGTGAACAAATCATACTTAGGCGAACAATCGGATTACGTGAACGAGAAAAAAAAACTCCCGTGGGGTAGGCAACGACGACGCTGTGTTTTTTCTGTCAGCACTTGAACCACATTATACTTATAAAAAAACTGTCATAACAGTTTTATTTGTTTTTAATTTTTTTTTGAAGTCACTATAAATTAGGTAATTTAAATTTCGTGGCTTTTTGATCCCTACCATCCCTAATGTTATAGGTTATCACATTAGAGTAATCCCTGTTGTAACGTCACATCTTTAGCAATATTTTTTTAATCGTATTGCTTGCAATATTAGAGCATCTAAATAATTTGTTTTTCTTTTAGCTGCGATTTAACAAAAGTCTTAACTATTAATTTAATCCTTTTAATATCATGTCGCATTTTGGTGGCTCCTTCCCTACACCTTGGAAGTGGTTCAAATCTATATTGAACTAGTAATTCACATTTCTAGAATTCTGGGGCACACTCGAGAAGATGCTCCAGAGTATGAGGTTGATACCAATATACCATTATAACTGCGATATCAAAATACCAATATAACTGCGTTATTAAATAAAAAAAATCTTTAAAAATATTTAAAACTACCGCCATCTAGCGGAGAATTATAAAACTTCATATTTATGATGGGGGTCATCATTTTTGATAGAAAGATATGTCGCTGTTAATCAATTGAGCAGAGTTGAGTAACCTTTTTAATTAAATTGCAGGCGTTTTCATTAACTGTTTTACTGTTTGGTTTATTTTCTTGTTAAAAACCTTTGTCAATTTGTAGTTTACTGACAAAATGTAGAACAAGTTAAAAAAATAACATAATGTATATTTACAGTTAAAATATGTAAATATTATTATTAAAGCATTTATTTTCCTTAATATTCATGATAACGATTAATATATATATATATATATATATATATATATATATATATACACATATATATATATATATATATATATATATATACAATTTGAATTAAGTTAAATTTCAATTTGGAATATATTTCTAAAAATATTATTATGTGGTACAGCATTATCTTTTATATTGAGATTATTTAAAGATATATTTTACGGGAAATTAAGTTCAAGATTTTTTTTATATCAAGGACCTCTTTGCGACTAAAGACCCTCTCCATTTCGTTCCACGAAATGTCGTGGCAATTAAACTTTTTCCATCCAGTGTCGTCTAATTTTTTTTATTATCTACTTTGTCCGTCTATACAGAGGTCTTCCTACTTTCCTTTTGCCTCTTGGCCCATCCCAGATGGTCACTTTTTTGGCTCAAGACAAAAATAAAAAAAAAACAATTTATAAAATATTAAGAGTACAAATAAGGAGTTTTTTTTAAATTTTGAATAGGTTGTAAACGTCTTAAATATGTTACAGTCTTAAATATAAAATTGCGAATTTAATAGATGAACAAATCGAGACTAATACCAAGTTAGCAATTAAAATAAAAATTAAATGTCCCAATACAAGTTAGCAATATACCATTATAACTGCGATTGAAATAAATTAAAAAATGCAAATTAGGAACTTGGGCGTTAGGGATCACTCACAGATGTTGGTAGAAGTATGCGTAATATGAAATAGTGTGCAACTTCGTATTTGGACCTAAGAGTTCGGTATAAAAAACGAACAGACCCAACACTGAAAGATTGTCAGTATAAACTTTAATATTCCTAATAATACGTACAACCATGCTCAAAGTTAAAAGTTAGGTATAGAAATGAGAATATTAGCCATGAATCTGATGAATATTTTCTGTATTTTCTCCAAAATATGGACGTAATTTACTTCACATGTAGGCCAAATTATTGAATTGGTTTCCAATTTGCTACCTACGTATTATCATATCGTACAACCATGCTCAGAGTTAAAAGTTAGGTACACAAATGAGAATATTAACCATGAATCTGATGAATATTTGCTGTATTTTTTCCAAAATATGGACGTAATTTACTTCATATGTAGACCAAATTACTGAATTAATCTCCAATTTTCTATGTATGTATTATCATATCGTACAACTATGCTCAAAGTTAAAAGTTAGGATAAATGAGGATAGTAATCATTAATCTAATGAATATTTTCTGTATTTTTTCCAAAATATGGACGTAATTTACTTTATATGCAGACCAAATTACTGAATTGGTCTCCAATTTGCTACGTACATATTATCATATCGTACAACCATACTCTAAGTTAAAAGTTAGGTATACAAATGAGAATATTAACCATGAATCTGATGAATATTTGCTGTATTTTTTCCACAGTATGGACGTAATTTACTTCATATGTAGACCAAATTACTGAATTGATCTCCAATTTTCTACGTACGTATATCGTACAACTATGCTCAAAGTTAAAAGTTAGGTATACAAATGAGGATAGTAATCATTAATCTAATGAATATTTTCTGTATTTTTTCCAAAATATGGACGTAATTTACTTCATATGCAGACCAAATTACTGAATTGATCTCCAATTTGCTACGTACGTATTATCATATCGTATAACCATGCCCAAAGTTAAAAGTTAGTTATACCAATAAGGATATTAACCATGAATCTGATGAATATTTTCTGTATTTTCTCCAAAATATGGACGTAATTTACTTCATATATTGACCAAATTACTGAATTGATTTACAATTTGTTACGTAGATACGTATTATCATATCGTACAACCATGCTCAATATTAAAAGTTAGGTATATAAATAAGGATATTAACCATGAATCTGATGAATATTTTCTGTATTTTCTCCAAAATATGGATGTAATTTACTACATATGTAGACCAAATTATTGAATTGGTCTCCAATTTGCTACGTACGTATTATCATATCGTATAACCATGCCCAAATTTAAAAGTTAGTTATACCAATAAGGATATTAACCATGAATCTGATGAATATTTTCTGTATTTTCTCCAAAATATGGACGTAATTTACTTCATATGTTGACCAAATTACTGAATTGTTTATCAATTTGCTACGTACAAGAGTGTTACACAAAGCCTTAATACAATAAATGTGAATACAATTTGAACGATGCGTGCACAGATACAACTTGATTACCATTTCGTTATACGCATAACTATCTCATCCGAATGCTTTTGGAGAAATACTTAATTTCTTAATATATTTTCTCTTAGCTCTAATTAAATAAATACCTTTATTTAGATACGTTATTCATAGAAATATCTTAAATAATATTGATAACAATATTGTGTAATCCGTAGTAGATCTGTAATCTATTCTAACTTATGAAAAGTTTGTTTATTTGTCTGCTTGCGCTGATTTGAGGAGTATTATGTGCTGTATGGCATCGTGCTATAATTCATAAGCCAAGGGAGTAATAAAGCGGTAAAGTCTGTTGTTTGTTTTGTGGCCAACAAAACTACTTTTTGAAATCACTTATTTTATATAGAAAATTGTGTCCTAAAGTTCAATACTTTGAGAAAATATATATTATAGGGCTGCAATTCATAGGGTCAGAGTAGTGATAAAAATGTAACAGAAGTCGGGATCACTACAACCATAGTCGTTTGGCGAATAAAACAGAGGCGTTTAACGACCGAGGATGGGAAGGTGTAACATAATTAAGACAACTCCACGCTGGTGGAACCGTGGGGCACATCTATTATATAAAATATAATGATAACGAGATCAATAAGAAACTTCCGGATTAGTTTTATAATTACTTAGTTACTTAAAGGCGACAACTGTTTCTTTTACGAGACGCTATGATCATCTCAGCGCATTGCAACTTAATTTTATTTCCTCTTAAATTATTCACTAGAAGACTGTACGTATTTTGTTTTATAATAATTGTTTTAATTTAATAATAATTTATATTTAAATATTAATAACCGCATTATTATCCTTATCTATCTAATTCGAAGATTCTCTCCTAGATATTATACTAAAGGAAAACGTTTATTATAACACAAATTTTCCAGCGAAAAGCGAGGAAAAATAGCCAGATACTTATCTCGGTTTAAAATATAGATAAATACCATTTATTTCAAATTTTTAAAATATTTTGAACGAAACACAATTGTCAAATGCATTAGACGCTGCTTTTGAATAAATGTATTGAATAAAGCAATTCTGGATATAAATTTACTAATTTTTAAGTTGCTATTACACTTATAATAATCATTTTTTATTACGACAAATTTATTATATATAATAATATAGTCTATATTGTAGCCTGTATGAACTATTTCCGTTATCGCAAGTTTTTCTATGTGCCGTTCATTTACTTTTATGTTTTACCAAAATAGCGTTTGGTGATATCACGTGTGACACTTGCCATCGTGGCAACTGCTTTGACAGTATTCTGCCATATACTGAATAATCATAAAAATATGGCCATTTATGCCGCTTATTTTGACAGCCACAAGTAATCAAAACATACAGGATACTTTCCGTTAGACTAGAATCACGAAATTTGGCAAAAAGCAAGGTCTCACAGCATGAGTAAAGGAAAAATGAGAAAATCCTTAATTGGTAGTTATGTCAAAGAAAATAAATATTTTTTTAAATATGGGCCTGTCAAAGATATAGTAGGGCAATATATTATCGTTCTAAAAATTAAAATATTGTAAATAGTTTAACAGGAATATTTCGTACCATTAAATGTTTATAAATGCCTAAAAATATATACGGAAACATTGTAGTGCGAGTTCCATTCGTGCTTGACAGGTTTTTTGGACATCATTTAAAAAAATAATCAATACCGATTACTTTGTTTAATTGTAACCATAGCCTAGATTAATTTAAAATAAATTATTAACTGATATTTACGTTCTCTTGTTGTTAAAATGAATATTTTTCTCCCTCTTTTCCAGGGTTTACGTGGCTTTTCTCGATGACCATGGACGAATCTGGGAATTTCACAGATTGGTATAATACATGTTTGTATAAATGAAACGAGACACAATCTACACGTTGTTTCTTCCTCTTGCTTCTTCAAAATGTTCCATTAAAATAGCATTGACACACTAGCATGAAAGATAATCTAACTTATAATAAAAAAAATACATTATTTCTAATTTGTCCGATTGGTGATGTAAATAAAAGTTTCAAGGGGCTTATTTTTTAATTTTCTCCCCATAAGAGAGTCCTTTTAATATTTGCAACATCTGGAAACAAAGGTATATGTTTCCTTTGGAAAGAATCGGTTCGTTCTTTAAATATATATTAAATTACAAATAAATAACCAAACAAAGAAAAAAAAATTGTGCGTGTATTTATGTACGCGCGTTAGAAGCTATACTTCTTTGGTGTAATACAAGAACAACTTGATTTAGCACGCAAATAATTGATGGAAATAAAATGGAAAAGGATTGGAATGTGATTATAAATACGGTTGATAAAATCTAAATTCAATCAAATAATTTAATTTTAAATAATTAATAATTTATAATGCACATAAATGAATATCGAAACTTAGCCTCACTTAGACAAATACTCTTAAAATATATTTTAAAAAGCTTATAAGCACTGTTTCTATCACGAATATTCACAAAAAATAAATGTTTTTTTTATTACATGGGCCTATTTTACATTAAATTTTAATTACTAAAAATATGATTTAAAAGCACAGATATAACTTAAATTTATGTTAATATAAAACACGTGTTGTGTTTTTATAAATACCTCAATAACTATAATGAATATAATATCAGTCACTATACGCATGTTTAGTGAGCAACTTCATCCTGTCGATTTTTGTTTCATCGTTTGCGCGCGCGTCTAAAACTTCACAGCATTATTTTTTCATAACGCGCCTAAAGAAGTACGACTTCAAAAAACACTTCCAAGTTTATTATATTAGTTAGAATGCTACTTATTTGCTTTTCTTGAAGTATTCTTCTAGTTCACTACACAGCAGTTGTGGTCAACCATTTTAATATGTTTGTTTATGGAGTTTCTTTTTACTTAAAAATTAAAACACGTATTTGACTGCACTATGCGCACTGCGGCCAGTTTGGCCACAGCCACATTGCCCTCCGCACCTGACGAATAGGCATAAATTTTACTGAATATTTTACTGACAGATCAAAACCGGAATCCATCGACGCATTACACAAACGAGAAACAAGTAACATAGTACGGAGAATAATGGCATTTTACAAAGAAATAAAACAAGAGAACAAAACATCGTTCCAAGTAGCATCTACCATTCTTGTACGAACAATGGTTAAAATTGATGAGAGCGAAACTTTGCTGTGCTTCTAAATAATTTGTCGTACGTGCTTTTCAGAATAATTCAAGTGAAGTGATAACTTTGTCATGCTTGGACAATTCGGACAATTTGGTAATTTTGCAAGGTTATTTTGTAAATAAAATCAGCTAAATTTCATACACACGAAGCAGGATTCCGTATTTGTCTTACCTTTGCAAATTATTGACGCGAATTAACCGAGATAATGTTATTTGAACTTTCTAATCATGTTCTAGTTCCAAAATTGTTTTAAACTTAAATTCATGGTTGAAAAGAATCTCATTTCAAATTCAAACTCATGGTCGAACATTCTAATGATATATTAGTCCTTGAATTTTTCCAAATTCAAACTCATGGTTGAAAAAAATCTCATTTCAAATTCAAACTCATGATCGAACGTTCTAATCATATACCTGTTCCAGATTTTTTTCTAAATTCAAACTATTTGTTGAAAAGAATCTCATTTTTAATTTAAACTCATGGTCGACAATTCTAATCATACTTGTTGCAGGATTTTTTAAAAGGCCAACTCATAGTTGAAAAGAATCTCATTTCAAATTCAAACTTATGGTCGAACGTTCTAATCATATACTTGTCCCAGAATTTTTTCAAATTCACACTCATTGTTGAAAAAAATCTCATTTGAAATTCAAACTTATGGTCGAACGTTCTAATCATACTTGCTTCAGAATTTTTTAAAATTTAAACTCATTGTTGAAAAGAATCTCATTTTCAATTCAAACTTATGGTCGAACGTTCTAATCATTTATACTCGAAAAATTGTCTCGAAAAATTGACATTTTGTCAATTGTACGTTTGTTTCCTTATTGTTATTAAAATTATTATGGAAAAGAAATGATGGAAAAACCGATACCTGTATGAAGCTTGTGTCGTTGGATGTAACTTTCGTTGCCATGGTTATGGCTATAGAAATAATAACAAATGTTAAATTTAGAATGACGAGTAGAATTAGAACTGTGAAATATGTTGTAATGAAAAATGTATATCGATATTTCCTTAATGAAAGATGTATATCGATATTTCCTCCATATGTGTATATAATATATGGAGTGGTAATTTATTTTGATATCTAACTAATAAGGTTTCCCTTTATTTATATAAAGATTCGATATCGCACTTAAATGATGTGTTTTGAAAACCTATAATATTATTTTGTATTAAGTAGAATTCTATTCTTCGACCAATATAACTGAAATATTGAAATGACTACGTTCGTGAGAATAAAATACACAAACGTACTTGAATTAAGACGTAAATCATATTTGGAAAAAACTGAACTAATGCGAAAGTTTACAGAAAATCATAGAATATTAAAATCATTACATAGGTAGAAAATAAAATAAAAAAAGGTGCTTAAATCAAAACAAATATCATATTTGGAAAAAACTTAAACTAATGCGAAAGTTTACAGAAAATCATTACATACGTAAAAATATAATACACAAACGTGCTCAAATCAAAACACATATCATATTTGGAAAAAACTAAACTAATGTGCAAATTGACAGAAAATCATAGAATAATAAAATCATTACATACATAGAAAATTAGATACACAAACGTACTTAAATGAAAACATATATCATTTTTGGAAAAAAACTAAACTAATGCGAAAGTTTAGAGAAAATCATAGAATATTAAAATCATTATATACGTAGAAAATAAAATACACAAATGTGCTCAACTCAAAATATATATCATATTTGGCAAAAACTAAACTAATGCTAAAGTTTACAGAAAAGCATAGAATATTAAAAACTTTACATACGTAGAAAATAAAATACACAAACGTCCTTGAATCAAAATATATATGATATTTGGAAAAACTAAACTAATGCGAAAGCTGACAGAGAATCATAGAATATTAAAATAATTACATATATAAAAAATAAAATACACAAATGTACTTAAATCAAAACTTATATAATTTTTGGAAAAAAACTAAACGTGGAAAAGAAAATACACAAACATGCTTAAATCAAAACGTACATCACATTTGGAAAAAAAACAAAATTAATGCGAAATTTTGCAGAAAAGCATAGAATATTAAAATAATTACATAGGTAGAAAATAAAATACACAAACGTACTTAAATCAAAACATATATGATGTCTGGAAAAAATTAAACTAATGCAAAAGCTTACAGAAAAACTTAGAATATTAAATTGACTACGTACATAAAAAATAAAATTTACAAACGTGCTTAACTCAAAACATATATATTTGGAAAAAATACAAACTAATGCCAAAACTTAAAAAAAAACTTAGAATTCATAAATATAAAACATACAACGAAAATATGAGCAACGTATTAAAAAGACAGTCGTGTACATTGTCCTATAGTTATAAATCACCCATTTTCGTGCCATTAATATGTAATGCCATAACCAGACTACAACACCGCGTTATGCAAAATCACTGGAGTTCATTAATTATCTCTAACAACAGCCCCGAACATGGAAACTGGCTCGCATCTGCATTCGCAATTCCCATTAAAAACCCACGCGTATTGCATTCGTAGACACAACGGACAATGGGCGCGTACATTGTCAGTGAAACAGTTATAATTGCATCGGCAAGTACCGAGTGCGGTGCATCTGGGTGCGCCTCCGTTTTACGCCACTGGATTTCATTGTCCTAGACCGCGCGTGGAGAACGGAGCACTTAAAAAGAACATTGGTGGAAGTGTATGTATATCTGCAAAATATATTGCAAGTATGAATTTTTCCTTTTTAGGCACTTTTCAAAGGATTACGTTTATATAAGTACCATAGACTCTTTATACTCAAACTTAATCTGTTTAGTTTTAATGTTGATGTGTTAGGAAAATTGTTATTGTCATTAGAACGAATGATTTTTATAAGAGAAAATCGAATGATTCTTTTATTGATGGGTTTTATAAAAATTAAACTCTGTACTGAGTGGTCGCATCAGAAAAACCTACTAAAATTACGAGTAGAAATCGCATTACAAGTGTTCATATACACTTAGGTCCCACATAAAATTTTAAATATTTTGTTTACATAGTATTTGTCTAATAAACTATAAATAGTTTTCATTGTGTAGACAAATTGCCTCGTATATATTTCACAGGCGTAAGACGAAAAGCTTGCTTACCAATATATCTCTAATTTATTATGGCAAGCTCCCAAGTTCTTAAGTTTTATATAGATTGAAATAAATAATTTTGCATCAAAGTATCTACTAAACGCCTATATTTTGATTATTCTGGTTTCTTATAATCCCAGATGGTCAAAACGTTATTGGTAGAAGGGTTATCCGACAGAATACCAACTCATCCGGGGAAAAACTGGTAGAAAAATATTTTTGAATAAGATTAAGTCAAGAAAGGAAAAAGAGGAAACGAATACAAAATTATATGTATGAAAAAAAAAAAATTTTTTATTATATAAATAAACTAGGTTGATTAATAACTTTAAATAATATTAGGGTTACTAATAATTTTGTATATGTGACGTAGCGCATTCATTAGAAGCGGAATTTCGTGATAAGTATTGGATTATGGGGGATAATTAAAGTTAAGAGATTAAATCCATGACAATATCGGAATTCCAGGAGGGTTGGTGATCCTAGGTCTTCTATGAAAAACATTTTAGGATCACATACTTCGCTAAAAATGTATTAAAAATATTATGTAACTTTTTCTTATTTAATATTTTAGATTGCATCTTGAAGGAACTTTTCAGTATATGGTGGGGTTTGGTGAGGTCCATGAAAAAAAATTATATTCGTAGCCGGGTTCCATGTGAATACACCTCGTATTTAAAAAGAAATTAAACCGGTCAAGTACGCGTGTGGTCAAGTACGCGTCGAGGATACGGTACGGCGTCCGTACCTCGTTTAAAGTGATATTACTTTATTTATCCTAGTTTGTCTTTAAGATGAATTTTCTAGCGCAGTAAATATTCCATAATGTCTAATATAATTAAATAAGCGACAACATATATATTACCGTGAATATCTCAAAAACTGTGACATCTAGATTTATCTTTTTAGTTTCCATACAATACGTTTTTCCCACAATACTATATTTCATACTACTTTCCGTAGGCTTGTAAAAATCTGTTCTTTCATGATTTTCGTGGCAGTAATTTTGGAAGTAAATTTTTCAGTATATCTCTGAATATAGTTATCTCTTATATCTCTGAATATAGTTATAGTTACCTGTTAGTTATGGAAATGAAAGATTTTTGGATATTGCTGAGAAAATGCGGTTTAAAAAGTAGTGTTTTGAATTTGCCGCTAAAACAAATCAACAACTGTGGTAGCGTCATCCGTGTCATTGTCACTGACGTTTATCATGATAACAATTATCATGACAATGTTTTAAATATTTCGAAAGTCAAATATACTTTTGCACGCTGAAAACAGACAAAATTTATTTATCTACTTTAATGTATCTAATTTATACACAAGGCGGACTTATTAATACGAGAGCAATCTCAAACACCTAACTAAAACACCAGTCTAGCCCCAGAAATCAAGCCAGGGTCCCAGCGGAGCGCCGCGCTGCCAAAGGTCCTATGCCTTGTGATCAACCCAACACACTACGGCGACGACAACGTGAAGAGTATCTACCTCAACTTCAACATGGAGTGTTTGAAAACAGAGTATATACTCGTAAGTTTTTGTTTTGGGCCTATGTGTGCATCTACATTAAAAAGGTCTACGGATCAGGTGTTTGTAACTGTGTTTCTGACAAAAAAATATAAACGCAGTAATTAAAATCTGCCACGACGTTCTTGTGATATTTGTTTTCCAAAAACACTGAATGGTTGTTTTTGGAATACAAATATCACGTTTTGGAAATCACTTCTATGCAAGTTAATAAACAATTAGATGAGCGAAAGTGAGTTTTCTCCTTTTTTTCTTAATTAAAGGTAAAGTTATAGTAAGCTATTCGATAATTACAAATTCCATTCGCAAATTAATAAGGAGTAATTAGATAGAAATTAATAAGAGTAAAAAATTCAGAAGAGTCATCACCATATCAACATTAACTCTTGGTAAGTTGGTTAGTTTCAGCACTATGTTCACTTCTAAACTAAACTTAGTAACGTATTATTGACGAAATGTCGGGCGATCAGAAGAGGAACAAAATCGGTGACGTCAATGATTCCGATTGCTTTTTGTAAACGGTATCCATTTTGATTAATATACTTAATGTTGCCATTAAAGAAAATTCTTATTTTCTTTAATGGCAACATTAATATACATAATCTTTTTAATGTATTGTTTATGACGCTGTATTTAATTATATGTTTTACGCATGTTCCCAGTTATTTTTGTTACATGACGCCCGTATTGTTTAAAGGTAATAAAGACATTAAAGATTATGTTTGAAATATTTATACCGCACATTATTTAGCATCAATTGAGCATTGGTAACGTTTACCGCCTACGTGAGTTTTATTTTGTTATTATTATGACGAAAGCGTAACAATAAGGCGCGGTTACGATCAGGAGCCAGTCTAGACGGCGCCATATTTTTGCAGACATTCGTGTGTGTGGTCTCGTCTTAAAAATTCAATGAACAAAAAGTTCGTTATATATATATATATATATATATATATATGGTTCATGTTATTCACGGATTCTATTATTACATAAGAAAAGAAAAATGTGACTTGGAAGTTGTTTTTTGTAATTATGTTAGGTGATATGACGTATATAGCTTTCTTCTAAGTATTTTAACTTTTCATTAATTAAGAAATAAGAAACCAATATCTTTGCTAGTTGCTTTGCTCTTATCTTTGTTAATAGCCTACCTGAAGATGTTGTAATACAACGAAACATAGGTCATGGTAAAGAATTTAAATAAAGTAGAAATAATACTAAATCACCTAGTTCCGTTTAATTGTGAAATGAAAAATCGCTAAGCCGGATTCAAATACGGTGGACAGATTTTTTTAAAAAAGATTTAATTTCGACTCGATTTCTAGAAATATTTCGGATGATAGACCGACATACTTTCGTCAAAAAATGTTCGTTTTAGTAAATAACCCTAAAGCTTTGAAATTCTCTTCTATAATTCAATTTAAACGATAAAGAAAAAAATAATAAAGATATGTGATGAAGGAATAAAAATAATTAGGAGAATACGTATATAAATTCGATTAATTTAATTATGGTACGGAACATTTTTCGAGTGAGTTCCACTTGTAATTGACCACTTTAGTCCACTGAGTGGAAATACATAAATCTTTTGTATAATTAAATTTTAAATATTATTATTAACATGGCACACGAAATCACATTCTACCTCTACTAAAAATTTCACATTTTACATTCCAAAATTTTTTTTTAAAAACAATTCTTTTTTCACTTTCAGAAATTACCAAAGAAAATTTAAAAAAGCAAACAAATCAAAGTTTTTAGGTAATAATTTTTGGAAAGATTTGCTCATAATTAATATCACAATACTTTATATCTAGAGTTACTATCGTATATATTAAATAGTGTAATTACATATAAGCTATGTACAGTGGGAAAACTTTGAAGTTCAGATCTATATATTTCTTTTTAAGACTTTGAATTTCAAAAAAAATTTTATTTTATATTTTCAAAACAAAAACGGATATGTTAAAGAAAACATTTCGTTTCAACGGAAATGTTATATCTAATATATTTAAGAATCACTTTTGTTTTAAATTTTTAAGAAATAGCTTAAAAAAACTGCCAGACACGAAATCTTATTCTATCTCTACTAAAAATGTCAATCTAGCGGTAAATCTCATTCTATCTCTACTAAAAATGTCAATCTAGCGGTAAATCTCATTCTATCTCTACTAAAAATGTCAATCTAGCGGTAAATCTCATTCTATCTCTACTAAAAATGTAATCTAGTATTTTTTTTTGTATTTCCTTTAAATAGATTGCATAAAAATGTATATACCGAAGGAACCACGAGAAGTAAAATTTTATTTATATTTTTCTTGAAATATATTGCACGATAAGGTTTATAACATATGAAAATAGGAAAAACAAATAAATTAACGACTTTGGATTGGCTACATCATACGCTTCGGCCGCTGATATTTGGCACTGGTGGAAATAAGCTCTGTAATTATTTCGAGAGGATATTGTACATTTTGTTGAGTGTTCATTTATTTTAGTAAACCGGCCATTTTATATCAGGTACACCTGTCGTTTTGCTGAATTGGAACCTGCTTGTTTTATTTGTCATGCGTTTTATAATGTTAAACTTATATTTTTACGTGTAGTGTCATATGCTGTTTAGCTTTGGTTTGCATGTGTAAATATTTTTCTACAAATATTTCGGACAAGCCACTAATTTAAATGAATATATGGTTCTTAATCACTATTAATGCAACGTACTTAAGAGATTAGAGTTAGTTTAATATTTTGGAAACTTTCTTTGTAAATTATTTTTAAGCCATATTTAAACTAAGATGTGTCTGACATCAGGTAGCTCGCTTCACATGTCAGCTAAATCTATCATTAAAATTAGTGATTTCAAATCTTAACTAGAAGTAATTATCTTACACCGAAATATCTATGAATAGACCTTGTTCATTCATTAAATAATTGATTAATAGATCTTTTTCATTCATTACATAATTGATGAATAGATCTTGTTTATTCATTACATAATTGATGAATAGATCTTGTTCATTCATTACATAATTGATGAATAGATCTTGTTCATTCATTAAATAATTATTTTTAAGTGGGATAAATTGTAATTTTTGCAAAAATATATCTAATGCTAAGAATTAAAAGTCAAACCTTTTAAGCAATTTATTTTCCTAAAATGGATACAAACAATGTTTCTCTTTTTCTAAGCAATAAGAAGCAAAATTTACCATTCCGACTGGTGTCAGCAGTTCAAATTTTTTATTTCAGTCCAATATAAAAGTTCATCTTTTAGTAGTAAAAAACCATGAATCTGATTTTTTGATATTTCATCTTGTGAACAGCCCTAATAATTTGGGCGGGAATGTATTCGACGTGTTGATAAAGGCATTAAAATACTTTCATACGTACTAGAAAAATATATACAGAGGAAATTGAACAGTGTAAGAATTAAAGTTGTGAAGGTACTTTGACCATTTTAAGTCTACAAGTAGGTATTAAAAAGTCAATGAAGAATTAAAAACAGATAAAAACGGCCAAGTGCGAGTCTGGCTTACGCATTAAGGGTTCCGTACCTGGTTTGATGTCAAATTACTTTGTTTATAACAAATCATCACTAATATGGACTTCTCTCCGCATTGTATCAAGGGTTCCGCACCTGGTTTGATGTCAAATTACTTTGTTTATCATAAATCATCACTAATATGGACTTCTTCTGGCAATGAAATTTTTATAATATCTAATATAATTACGTATGGGTACGTATATATTATCGTGAAGATTTAAAAAATTATGACCTATATAACCATCGCTTTAGTTTTCCTCAAAACCTTGTTTTCTTCATTATTTTAAGTTCAGTTGTTTCTGAGATAAGGGGAAATCATATTTGTTGCATATTATTAGTATATATCTGAAGATGTACCTAAAATTAGGAAAAGATGCTTTGAGATTCTATAAGTTCTCTCTCCCTCTGTTCCAATCCCTCCCTCTGTTAAAATTTCCCATACAATTTTTTTATTGTTAACTGTTGAGATATGCTAAATTTAAATTTTAGTTTTATGTCGGGCGGTTTCTGATAAAAGCGGCAGTGACAATTGGACAGACAGAGACTTGAATGATCTTATAAGGTTTCCGTTTTTCCTTTTGAAGTATTTATGTTACAAGTGTAAAACATCAGTCCAGTGCGTGTCGAAATACAAATTAAGCAGTTTTCTGTAGTTGTAATAAAGAATGTGTCTATTATGCATAATGTGATTCTATGCGTAAAATAGAATAGAAAATGTTAAGGAACTATATTTTTTACAACTTTCTGAAAAAACACTATCAGGTTACAATTTTAACGAAAGAATGGTCAAATTGCAATTCCAAAAAAATCACTTTCAGGTTGCAATTCCAACGAAATCACGAATAGAAAATGTTACGGAACTATATTTTTTACAACTTTCTGAAAAAATCACTATGCGTTTTAACGAAAGAACTGTCAGGTTGAAATTCCAAAAAAATCACTGTCAGATTATAATTCCAACGTAAAATAGTCAGGTTGCAATTCCAATGAAATCACTGCCAGGTTGCAATTACAACGAAATCACTTTCAGGTTGCAATTCCAACAAGATCACTGTCAAGTTGCAATTTCACCGAACATATTTACATTTTGTTTTACAGAAACACTAAAATTACAGTGTGTGAGTGCAAAGAGAACAATTATTTTGACATAACCTTAACTGAGAGATCGTTAGACAACGCTTACAAAATCTTTAGTCTCATATGGGTTATTTTGGTCATATCCATAATCACTTACGATAATAACCAAAATATGGGTTATTTTGGTCGTATTCATAATCAATTACGATAATAACTAAAATATGGGTTATTTTGGTTGTATCCATAATTAATTACGATAATAACCAAAATATGGGTTATTTTAGTCGTATCCATAATCAATTACGATAATAACCAAAATATGGGTTATTTTGGTTGTATTCATAATCAATTACGATAATAACCAAAATAAGGGTTATTTTGGTCATATCCATAATCAATTACGATAATAACCAAAATATGGGTTATTTTTGTCGATTACATAATCAATTACGATAATAACCAAAATATGGGTTATTTTGGTCGTATCCCTAATCAATTACGAAAATAACCAAAATATGGGTTATTTTGGTAGCATCCATAATTAATTACGATAATAACCAAAATATGGGTTATTTTGGTCGTATCCATAATCAATTACGATAATAACGAAAATATGGGTTATTTTGGTCGTATTCATAATCAATTACGATAATAACCAAAATAAGGGTTATTTTGGTCATATCCATAATCAATTACGATAATAACCAAAATATGGGTTATTTTGGTCGTATACATAATCAATTACGATAATAACCAAAATATGGATTATTTTGGTTGTATCCATAATCAATTACGATAATAACCAAAATATGGGTTATTTTGGTCGTATACATAATCAATTACGATAATACCCAAAATATGGGTTATTTTGGTCATATCCATAATCAATTACGATAATATCTACTTATTAAATAAATAATTCTAGTGTTTCAACATAAAATTATTTTTATTTCCAGTAATGAGTATTTAAAGTACTAAATATTTTTTATCTATTTTTTATATCACTAAGTCTGTTTTATCTATTTAAAATAAGGATAAAAGTTATTTTTTATATGGCAATAGTAAAATGTAAAGGAAATGTTTTCATTGCATGAAATGGCTTTTTTTCGGAAATTATTTTGGTCAATATTTTTAGTATCTCACGATTTTCAGACATGTTACAAATATTATTATCCAATATGTCCAATAGACATGTTTTTTATTAAACTTGTTCACATGTGATACGTCGTTCGTAGAAGAATTTTACAGAGCTTTTTTTTCAATTTTTGAATTTTTTTCAAATTTATGAAATAGATGGGAGAAATCAATTTTGAAAAAAATAAAAAATTGATTTCTCCCATCTATTTCATAAAGTGCATAAAATAAAAACGTGAAAAAATTACTAACAACGACAATTATGTGAACAATTATATTATTGTTGATATTAAATATTGCTCAAAAAAATGGAAGATATGGTAGGCTTAAACTGTGCATGGACGGCGTAAACCAGGTCTAATGGACCTAGTTTTATTTTATTCAATCCAGTAGACCTGCGGATAGTATAGATGCCGGGTTCTCGAAATTAAAATTGCCAATATTTTAGTCAAATCTACTGACAATAGTACTTTTACCACATGAATTAACCATTCAAAAACAGGACAAATGGCGTTACTTTTCAAACGTAAAGACTTAAAAATGTTATAAATTTAAAAAAAATATTTTCTTTATTACGGTTATGTTTGAATGACAGCAGCAATCGCAAGCGCCGCATCGTGAGAAACTATAGTATTAGCAGTGCGTTCGGTACAAATTGATAATTTGCTGTAATATCACTCACGCTTATTCACTCGCGCTATAGTTACAATGCATCGCTTTGTCTCTTTCGGTTAATTTTACATGTAGGCAATTTATTATTGCACCTGTGAGAGTTTGTGTAGGTGTAGTTTTACCAATGCCTGTCGTGTATTTACATAAAGTACGAGTGTACCGTATCTTCCTTTTTTACATCGATGGCTAATGGCATATATTTACACAGCAAAATATAATGATTGACATTTGTAAATAGTTTAATAAAAACACAATACGTCAATGAATGTTTAAACTGTTAAATATAGCGTGTGTACGGAGTCCCCTTAGTGCGAGTTCTCCTTGTTTATTACTAAAATTGGTTTATAAATTGAAAGGTTTATTTTAAGATTATTGGATCAAGATATGTCTATATATAATCAGCAATGGGCGTATCGTGGATGAATGTTTAAACTATTAAATATAGCGTGTGTACGGAGTCCCCTTAGTGCGAGTTCTCCTTGTGATTAACAAAGGTTATAAACCTTGTCTATTACCAAAATTGGTTTATAAATTGAAAGGTTTAATTTACAATTATTGGATCAAGATATGTCTTACATGAAACAGCAGCAAATGCGGTATAAAATCAGCAGTGGGCGTATCGTGGGCGACCATAGCGCCGGGTACGTATTGCACCAACGTTCGAGAAACAATGCTGTCCATTGTTCGTATAGTAAATAAGTGCTAGTATACGCAATTATACAAACGGCGCCAACGACTGTATTGTTTATTTATATGTATGTATATAAATGTACGCGTATTGCCTGGTACAGTCAACGCCTTATTGTGTTGTGTTTATTATTAGGTGTGAATTTTCTATACACCATGTTTTTAAGTTCTTAAGTTCTCAGGGATTAAACTGATGTTTTAACAAATTTGAGTGTATTGTATTATTTACATGTTTTGGAACTACTTATTGATACTAGAGCATTAGGTTGTTCTCCCGTATGGAACATAGTATACATTAAATATTGATTTCGTGGTAGATTCTAAATGACATATATTATACATAAATTGATATAAAAGAATATATAAACTCTGTTAAGTAACCAGTACTAAAAGTATTCCTTAGCCGCCTAAGTATATTTAAACATTTAATATTTCACAGTATTACTCTTTTCCATTGTGAAAATATATTATCCAGTACACGTTTCATAGGCGTAGAAATATTGCGAAGTTTTTTGGAAAATATGAGATTTAGAATTATTGCTACAATTTTCCGGCAAACGTAAACTTTAGGAAATTTCTCGTAATGCTGTTTATTTTCATAATTCTGACTTCATCAGTTTCGGAGCAGGTTGTGCCTGTTTTTAGAGACTTTTTCAACATTATCTTTAGAACCTATTACATACAGTTCTGAAAATGTGGTCTCGGAAACCTTCTCCCTCCATGTCTTGTTCTGTAATTGTCAATCCATATAACACATGAAATTAAAAAAAATGTCTATCGTTTAATTTACCCCCTTCTGAAATTGCTTTATAAATATTTTTAAAGGTTAATGATAGAAATATACGCAGGTAATTATGCTTTATTACTATGTTAAATTTTAACTTCATACGTCAAGTCATTGTGACAGACAGACGGGCTAGCGGACATGTGAGTGATCTTGTAAGAGTTCCGTTTTTTTCTTCTTTGGTATGGAATCTTAAAATAGTCAATTTAAGTTAAATAGCATGTTGTGAACAAAGAAAACTTTCATTAAAACACTTTAATCGAGATGTGCCCTGCGGATCATATCTTAGATATTGAAGAAAATATACATGCCCGCCATATATTTAATGGCGTTTTTAAGTAATTAAAATTATGAGCTTTCACCCGTTGACGCGTTTCGTGTCTTCCTACTCACGCGAAAAAGGTGGGCCGTTAATGATAAATAAATGTTGACAATGACACCAAGCGAACGACACCCTTCAGAAACGACATGGTGCAGAGGTTAGAGTACTTGCATTAAAAGTAGAAGCAATTATTTTAACATTGAAACTATTTCACTCTTTGTTAAAGCCGCAATTAGAGTATATACACCAACAGCTATAGTGTTAAAACTAGCTTGCTTAGGTTGTTCAGAACAGATAGTCTTGTCTCGAAAAATAAGACGCAAATAATTATAACATTTTCATTTGGGCCCCAATAACGAACACAATTTATTTTTGTTATGCAAAATACTAGAGTAATTTTTTTTAATTCAACTATTTTCACAATTATAATTACGTTTAAATGTTTTATAATTTGAAACAGAACTTCTATGAAAGGGTTTTGCCACGTCGCTACGAATCGTTTTGGCGTGATCGCGCGGCGCTCGGTGGCCTGCACAGCACGACGCTTAACCCTTGAGTTAACATTGATATAGAATATCTCGAGACCGAAATGAGATACGAAAAAAATAAAAAATTATTAATTATAATCGTTTTATTTTGAACTCAGGAACCCATCGAAGCCGGTTTGCTATTTTTTCTTGTAAATGCCAGATTTTTCTTCACGAATTGGTTTGGTTTTCATTTGATACGGAAGTTGATTATTGTGAGAAGTATCAGCGTTACCTAGCGGTGTCTTAGAAAAGATCCTTGTTGCTTCTTAAGGAACAGTGTTTTTCCCAGGAAGAAAACTTCTGTAGGGTGATCCGTAATGCGTTCTTTTAGTATGCAAAGTTTGGTAAAGTTCGATAATTATTATGTAAAAAAACTAAGAAACAAACAAATAAAAACACTTTCATGTTTATAATATCAGTTAAGACTCTTTAATCATCAATACATAAGTAATATAAGACAAAGTCCCCCGCCACGATCATCTGTATGTACGTAATTTTATCAGTAACTATTGAACGAAATTTGTACCGGTTTTCATTAGTAGATAGATTGATTGACGAATGTTTATATGTGTAACTTTGAACAATTTGTGAAAATTAGTGTAATAACTTTGAACATTTTATGAAATCCGTGACGATGTTGATGAAGTCGGGAAAAAGCAGCAGCCGGGGGGTTTCTGGGCATACACAGTTTAAATATTAAGACATACATAGAAAAAGATCTAGGATAATTACTACAGTTTTCCTGTAATCATCTAGTCAGGCTTCACCAACCCTGATTTTTATAATTTTTGGGTCACTAGTTTCGGATATAAGGGGGCGTTATGCATTATTTTTCGTATTTTTTAAAATATATTTTTAAATATACGATTTAAAGTTGTGAAGAAAAAGCTTTTGTATTCCTCATAACAAGGATTTTTAAATACTTCTCTACGCGATATATAAAATGGGAAAAATTTATTTTTTAGGACCTTTGTTTACCTGCTCTTTATTTGTCATACAAAGATTGTGAAAAAGTTGGTATAAAATAGATGCAAAATATGTGTGTTAATAAGACATATCACCGTGAAAGCTTTCAAGTTTCAACATTGCACGGTTTCTGAGAGAATCGGTTTGGAAAATAGAAAACTGTTAATATATTGGCTACAATAACTTCTATAGCCGAGAAAACATGGAAAATATTGCTCGGGTTTCCACATCCTCATATTTTTTTATAATTTATGGCAATTATTTAAAAATTATGACTGTGTTTAAAAATTGTGACTGTGTTTTCAATAGCCAAAGTTATGCACGCGAGCTTTCATCCATCGTTAATACCTGGAAAAGCTTTGCCTACCTATGTGAAGCCGGGGCGGACTGCTAGTTAATATTAAATGTATTGCATTTAAAACTTATACGGCCTGTATAAGAGTAGTTCTTGAGGAAGAAATTGAATGGCTAATTAACTAACAGTAACTGACAGGTTTACTATCCGTGAAGGTGTGAAGCAAGGTTGTGCTATATCCTTGTCACTATTAGTTTTGCATACACTGACTGTTGCGAGATGAGATTGCATGTTCACAAAACTTAATCAATAATATGCTAATACTATGCGTGGGAGGAATACGCCTTTGCTTAATAATGCCGATACGTAAAGTAATGCACACGGAGCGGAATGAACGCGGAACAATCTAAAACACATTCACTGTTACTAATAAAAATGCTTAAACGTAAGTTATACTACTGTTATTATGAGAATACGTACATTGTTCGTAAGATTGGTGTAACAAGGGTATTAATTACTACTAATAAACTCATTAAAAACAATAGAATGACTATTCCGAAGTTATTTATAAAGGCCCAAGGTTGTAACGTTGCACTTCACAAGCAAACACGTAAAACACGAGATGGATTTCATATACAGATCATAGACAATGATTGTGAATAAAAATTATATCTGTCGCATCAAATTGTGTCTTTAAAGCCTCATTAAAATATATATTATTTTTTACTTAAGTCCGTTTTTGTATAATTTTCCTTTTTTTCGGTTACGAAAGAGCAAGAGTTAACAAAAAAAAAGCAAGAGCCGCGTAAGAAAGCAACATGAACAAATAATTGAGAAAACAGCATGAAAATATAATTAAAAATTTCGCAACAAATTTTGGAAATATGTCACAATTCCCTTTAAAATATTCTAACAATAAATGAGAATATTACATGAAAGAACAGTTTTTAATTTTAATTTTTTTTTAATTTAAAAATAGTCTGCAATATAAAGTGGTCTTGATGTAGCTCTACGCAACAATTTATTTAATATTTATTCTTAATATTTTCAATTTCACGAATTTCATTTTATGTAAGCCTTTATAAATCGGTAATTTTTTTGACATTTGTCAAGATTTTTCAGTCTTCTTCAGCTTGTAAACCGAAATTATAACTTGTGAAATAAACGAGAATAAGTCACAGTCACCGATATCTGTACGTTGACCATTTCACTAAAATTTATTGGATAACATCATTCATTATACATATCACAGTATTGCTAGCTGAATCTTCGTGCATTTGAATGAACTACAACTAAGAGATACATCTCCATAACGTTCAGTACATAAAAGGTCAAATATTTTAAATCCCTTTCACATAATCACATTTCAAAGGTCACTCGACGCTTTTAAACGTATTAAAATGCCTAAATCCCTACTTTAATAGGCTGAGGTCAACTCAAGCAGGCAGGGGTTGGGAGTAACAAAGCAACCCTTGTTCATTTAGACCTTGTTTAACCGATCGAATAATCGTGTCGGACGTCCTTCGGAGACACCCAAAGTGCGATGTCCATTTTGGATAGTGTCATTAATTTATTCAGCTGCGTGGGGTAGCATATGGCCCGGTTGACACGGGGAGATTGTATCTTTCTTTGGGACGGTATAATATATTTAGTTCGCAAATATATTAAAAGGATAAAAGAACAGTTGCGAGTAGAACAGATCGGGATTAAAATGACTGGAGTAGTCAGTCTGTAGAATAATCTAGTAACTACTTAGTTATTAATTAAACTTTTGAAGTTACAAAACTTTTGAAGAATAAACTTTTGAATTTCCGAGCAAAGTAACCAAATAATAAGTCACTTATTTATGTTCCATATGGGCAAAATATATCATAGACTTTAAATAAACATAACTGTAGTATTTATAGATAACATAACGTTTATTACAAGAGATAAAAAAGAGGTTTAATTTTCTAAAACAAAACAAAATGTGTTTACATAATTTATTGCGTAAAGAAAAAAAAATAGTAAAATTATTTGCAAAGTCTGTCATTTAGTCTAATCAGAGTTAATTTAATTAACTGGGGAATTTGAATTACTCGATAGACTAATTAAAAAGAAATGGGTGAAAGCGTGTCGGAAAATACATAAATAAGGCTTCCTTAGTTGTCTATAAGAAATAATTTTAATTGAAAGTTTTTTATAAAATTATGATATCTATAATTTTTTCAGGCTATTCACAACTCGCAGTTCAAAAATTAAGAGGAACGGGGGTGAATCAGGAGAGCCTGTGCATTTTGAAATCCAATATCTCAAAACGGGGTTAAATATAAAAAATGTAAATCGAGACATAACTACATTCACCATTCTGAAGAATCTCTATAAATAATTACGCAGGTGCAATGCTGTAGAAACTATAAAGCTGTGACAGACATACAGACGTAATGGGATTACAAGGGTTCCTTGTTTCGTCATGGAACCTTGGAAAATCTGGAAAAGTTCTTTATCGAAGAAAACATTTTACAAAATTAAATAATTGAACGCAATTAATCTCATGGTTGTAAACATCATAACCTGGAATATTCTCAATGCAATTTGTTTAAGTCAATATATAAGACATTATTCCATTTCATTTTAGACCTTGGATATCCTAAAACTTAAACTTAATATTGAAACCTTCTGGTTCTGAAAAATGTTAAATCTCCATAAAGTTACAGACATCTGGTAATATTCATTATATGAATATAATATGGTAATATTGATTTAGGAATATGCGAATATAATGTATACTTTTTTAATAATTATTTCAAGACATTGTGTCAAGAATTTCGAATTTTAGCGGGTCCTCATAATTACATATATTCATATGTATAGACCAAAGGAATTCATGTCATTTTTTAAACAAAATTTTAGACCATAATAAGCATTTAAGAAAAATTTTAAAAAAGTCTCACTTTTCGACGTATCCCTTTTAGTAGATATCCTCTTTTCAAAGCTTTTATATTAAAATATGATTACTTGTAAAATAACCAGGGTTGTAATTAGTTTTATCATCCAAAATATTTGCTGATGCCCTAGTAGATTATAAAACACACCCCCGGGGGTGAGCAATGAAAAAATATCGTATTATGATTTAGACAAATGGACATTTTATGTGCTGCTTATCAGTACCGTAATTATGTTCGACTAGTAAGTACAGTCATTGGATTTTCCAGTTACACGATAAATAAATCCTTGTATTCCGACTTGTCAGTTTCATTTTACCATTTTGAGAAGATTCTAAACAGGAGTTATATATGGGTATTAATAACTATATTTAAAATCAGTTGAAAAGTTTTATCGAGTAATCGGAAAAATTAATCGATTTGAATTTCACGTCAAAAATGATTTACAATTTTTACTCAATACAAAAGTGACAAACGAATCTATTTTTAAAAGATTGCACAAGTTTCTTACGTTTTTCAGCCAGTACGTGACTGATGCGGCCTCAATATGTACGATCATTATAAACCTAATCCTGCTCAGAGTAAATACTTAGACGAGAATAATAGATGGTAAATAAACAAAAAAAAATTTAATATATGGTATTTTAAAAAAGTTTCTTAATAAAAAGGTTTCTTTAACTTATTTTAAAAACCATGTATGAAAATAGCCGTATTTCCCTGAAATTGGTCTTTTTTATTACACATCTGTTTAAAGCCTACTGGGAGAAAACTTCGCGCACGCGAACATTGTAGTTTATTTAAAATATCTAATTCTTTGTTTCACTGCAATATTTTGCAGCAAAACTGTCGAGGATATAAGCAAAGAAAATAACAAAATTTAAATTGACATAACACCTATTACCAAAACAAACCAATTTTCAAAAAAACTTTGTGAATAAAAACGAGTTGCTCACAAAAACATTAGTATTCAATGTCTTTTCCACTGAACCAATTAAAAAAAATAAATACAACTGCCACTGTTAAACTTAAATAAAGAACACGACTCATCAAATCAAATTCGAAATAAACTCAAAAATGGAACGAACTCCGGAAACATTTACGCGCCAATTTTTAGGCCAACCCGAAATACACATTTAATGCGCGGGCGCACGAAATAGACTGACTCGGTGAAGAAATAAACAATGTGATAAATCGAAAATCCGTTCTGGATGTTGCGTGGAAGGGAGAAAGTTATATGTAGGTCGCCGTTTTGGGATACTGATCGAAAGAGATGGAGATATTCAGGTTGTCAGATTCAGTTTGGGATGAAATGTGTGAGGGAGACGGGGTTATGGGTGCGCCTGGGTGAGGTGTTCGGGGAATGAGTGGGATGGGTAGATTTTAATGTATTTGTAATAATAGGTATAGGAGGTGAGAGTAATGTAGGTGAAGTAAGGGTTAAGTAACATCAAATTAGATATTTAATAAACATGTTTCAATATTAGGTAATTCTATTAAATTGTATCAGTTTACTTAGTACTTTTTAAACAGAATGGACCAGACATAGACAAGAGTCTAAAAAGTATGAGAACTAAAATACTGCGGGTACTTAAGTTTTCATTTCGATCGATATGTAAAACTTGCAATTGTCTTATTCCTCAGCTTCATCTATCAGAACAGAGAACTATATCAACAAAACAGCACCTATAACCTTAGGTAAATAGTTTTGATATATCAATATACTGACTCCAAACGCCACTAAAAATGATAGTCTAGTATACATATTATTTTTTTTTTATTTTTATTTTAATTCATATCGTAAATTTTTCAAATTTGAATTTCAAAAATTGATATTGTAAATTTCCCCACTTGGACAATTATCAACGTGAGTTGATTCATTGATTAGCGATAATTTTACTACGTTAAAACAATCACAGATTATTTTAATTTAATTTCACGTAAACACACGACCACATTTTATGAAATGTAATTCTTTGCCCATGCTGCAGAACTTTGGAAACAACTGGAGCGAGATACAGGGAAATCCTCTCTGTGAATATTTTCAAAAACATTGTGAAAATGACCTTCCTCTCGTATTTCCTTAGTAAATGTCATATATTGTCCAGAAAATGCAGTCAATTTAGTCAGAAAAGAAAATTTTAAGAATCGATTTTTTATAGAAACGAACTTAACGAATAGGCACGGAAATTTTAAGAAATTTTTCTTATCTATTTTCAGCAACTATATGGATTATTTCTACCAATCGATCAATAAATTTATATGGGAGATGCATTAAATTGTATATAATTAGATAACAATAATAGCGAAGTATCAATTGCTACGAAATGAAATAAGGATATGAGAAGTTGAAAAGACGTTTTTATTTTTTTATTAAAGTGATCCTTTCTATATAAGCTATATTTGAAAAAAAATATATATGAAGCAAAATTTATACCAGCAAAGTAAAAAATATGTCATTTGATGTTATCAGATAGATCTGTTTATTATTATATTATTGCATTGACGTAAAATGTTGGTTTTGGTGGACATTGGTGATAGAAAATATGTACTAGAAAGCGAAATAAAACTAAAACCATTTCAATTAGCAACAATAAATTATTTTCCATTACTATAAATAAGCAGAATCTGGTTAAAAATATTTAAAAATAAATTAGAAAGAAAAGGAACAAATGCCATATTTAGGGATAATTTACATTTGTAATCAAGGTAAAGTTTAAAGTTAAAGAATTAGATGCCAACAAATAGATAAATATGACAGAATATACCTAGCAAAAGGAATCATCGATATGGCTCTTAGTTTACACAAAATATATTTATACAGATGGGGTGCAAACAGCAAATTTACTGTGACCGCACCTTAATTTTCAAAGCCCAGTAGCGCACGCTCCGTTAGCTTCCCACAACACCGTAATGCCACTTCAACATAGACGAGGGAGACGGACGTATCGTGTCAAACAGAGACGGCAACGCAATGTCGAAGGTGACACGGAAACTGCCGAACGAAAGCTCCGACTGCGAGAGCGAGTTGCAATGCCGGCTTTCTCTAGATACCAGAGGGAGAAAGAATAATTGAACGTGATTAATCTGTGTATTGGATTAAATGCTTAGGTCGTAAGTGGATTGTCATGGGTTTGATTCCTGGAAGTGGGTGTGACAGTAAACTATAAGTTTAAAGGAAAGCTCTTTATGTGAGTTTGAAGTGTTTCTGTGTCGTTTATGGCCCGGATTGAGAGTCGTTTAAATGAAACGATTAAAAATTATTTCAAAGCCAAGATTCAGTCTTTTATCAAATAATTTTTTTTTTACAAAATTAATCTAGATTTTATTATTCACTAGTGTCACCAGGGATTGCCGACATGAAATTGTCTTTTTTAATATCATATCGGATCTAAATCGTCAACTATTTATGGACACCTTCTGACTATGATGTAATTAGATAAGTCTTTAAAATGCTGTTTATTAAATTAATTGCACGACAGAAGAAATAGTGTAGGTATTTTTGTTCAATATATCCTAAACTTTCTTAATAATCTATAGGATAGCTAATGCTCTCCATTAAGACTATTAATTTCATACCATAATCTAGGTTAGTTATACAGTTATCAAGATTAAGACAAAAATACTCAGAAATAAACTAATTCACTCTTCATCATGTTCTTGAATACTAGAATATGTTTATGCTAATGACTCAATTCGACTTCGTATGGGTACAAATAAGTTATTAAATTAAGACTTTTTGATAAATTTAAACGCACTTAACGTCCTCAAAATATCAATTTCTTTTTTGGTTTACTTTCAAAAACCCTTCAATTTCTGTTAAATAACTGATTCGAATTTTTAAGTGCAAAGAGCAATTTTTGTTTATAGAAAATGCTTAAAATTGCCATAATAATTAAGACTTTTTTGATAAATTTAATCGCACTTAACGTCATCAAAATATCAATTTTTATTTTGTTTTACGTTCAAAAACCCTTCAATTTCTATTAAATAACTGATTCGAATTATTAAGTGCAAAGAGCAATTTTATTTATAGAAAATGCTTAAAATTTTGCATAATAGTTGTTTAATTAAGACTTTTTTGATAAATTTAATCGTTCTTAACGCCGTCAAAATATCAATTTCTTTTTTGTTTTACTTTCAAAAACCCTTCAATTTGTATTAAATAACTGATTCGAATTATTAAGTGCAAAGAGCAATTTTATTTATAGAAAATGCTTAAAATTTCCATAATAGTTATTTAATTAAGACTTTTTGATAAATTTAATCGCACTTAACGTCATCAAAATATCAATTTTTATTTTGGTTTATTTTCAAAAACCTTTCAATTTCTATTAAATAACTGATTCGAATTATTAAGTGTAAAGAGCAATTTTATTTATAGAAAATGCTTAAAATTGCCACAATATTTTTTTTGATAAGTAATTATTTTTTAGTAGGACCAGAGTTGGGTCTCTAATTGCTAAAAGAACAAGTCAGCTCCAAATTACGAAGGTAACGAAACAGGTTGGTGTACATGTGGGCGTGTTCGTCTGCATGATTGCGTTGGGAGACGGGGGCTATTTTATTTCAGAGCAATAATGTTTAAATTAGCTATACGTATATGCGACAATATGTATAATGTATATATGTAATATGGGTGCATGTGTGTGCACATATATAAGTGTTTGTATTGATATTATTATGTTATATTATATATTCATATCATCCAGAAAATAGGACAATATAATTAGATTTGCTAAGCAATCGGTATAGATGCACGAACCTTTATACGAAAATCCCTTAGGGCTAATTGAGTAGTTGTATCCTTAAAGCATGGGCAATTGCTACCCTAATGTAAGACTTAATGCATGTTATGTTATAACTTAGATTTTTAATAAATAAAAATAGACAAATTAATTTAACCTTTTTTCTGTGTCCCAATAACGTAATATATAAACACATAAGCGAGAATTCTAACCAAATCATCAGTCATCAAGACATTGGCTACATTTGCTAAATAATATTGGATATGACTCTTTTAAAAACATGGCACGAAGTTGATGCGACCGTTTGTACGTTATCGAAAAATAATAACGCAACTATATTTTAAATTAAAATGAGTACTAGCCAGATTCCGAAAATAAAAGTAAAAAAGATATAAAATGCCCATATTCCGCTGAAAAAAAGTGAACTTTAAAAATTTCGCTCTATACAAACCGCGTAAGCTTCGAAAGCTTGCAAGGCAGTTCGAAAGCCCGCCATTCCTGCGGTTGCCGACAGCTTCCTCTTCCGCCGCCATGCGTCCGCTTCCCGCGCTGAACAATGCCCTTGTTAGCGATATCACTTCCGCTGGCGTAACTAGTGTCTGTTGCGGCATTGTTTTATTTTGCGTCCGCCGTATTTCGTACGTGATTTATGTTTGAAAAATGTTTTTATGATGGATAGAAGCCATGTTTGCTTTTTAAATGAAGCCATGTTTGTTTCTTTTTTAATTTAAAATCTGAATACTATAAATTGACAAGGAATCTGGTGAAAAATTCACCGAAAAACTGTCATCCAAATACAGAATGTGCGAGTCGCACTCATAAAAATATGACACAGTCACTATTTAGTACTAAATCAAGCAACCCTGTATTATGTTACGAACATGACTGGACGATTTCGCATTAAAAACATAAAACAAGAACCTCTAGAATCTGAGGTCTATAACATGATCATAGCAACGACATTAACGCGGCAGCCATCTTTCTCTATTACACGCGCGCGGCCTTCCAGTAGCTACCTATTGCATAGAGAAAAAATCAGATTTTTTTCCTTACCTCCAAAAATATCTTTTCAATCTTAACTATAAACAATAGATACCATCTATGGACCAATAAGGAAAGCCTATATTTGTGTCTGGTTTCAATATAATTAGTTTTTTTTTATTTTTGTCAAACAGTTTAAATTTTTGGTGGCATAATTCTAGGGTAGAACGGATTTCTGAGCTCGGAAACCTATCAATTTGTATGTTTCGCTTAGCACTATTATATAAAAAGAACTTTAATTGATCGTATGTCTTCTTCAAATTTTCTATGCCTTTGAAAGGGCGCATACGTACGTATATAGATATATACATACATGTATATAGCGATATGATTTGTGGTTATTCAATAACAGTTCCTTTGAAACGAAATTTCTTCCCTTTTTCTTCTTCTGAATGCTAACACAGTGCCTTCATAATTTTAAAGAAAATACAAATGTTATTTTACTGCTTTACCCTGAAAAAGAAATATGTAATACATGTACAGAAAATCTTCATAGAGTAGTTTTAGAATTTGCTAAAGGTGAAAAACTTCAAATCGACTTTGATGAAATTTAGGGCAAAAGTAATATTTAATTTTCTGAAAACAGAGGTGATAATTTCCGCAAAATAATATTGCTACTCCTGAAGCCAATTTTCCTACAAAATATCACGCTGGAGTTCTGATAAATAGGTTTGGTTTGGTTACTCTTATTCTAACCTTCATTTAGCGTAATGAATATATAGACTTTAGTTTAAACATAATTCTTTATTATTCCTCGTAATAAATCGGGGATCAAGATGGTAATTAATTAAACTTATGTACATATATCTGTCACCGAAAAGTTTCGTTAAAATTTCTCTTAACAGTCAAAGTGATTTTCGGTGCGGTAACTACTTTACTCAACAAACACATATTCACTTAGATTAATGAACCCTGTCGTATAAAATAATTGGATAAAATTAAATTCTTGTTTGTTAATTGATTCGTTAATGGTTAGAGTGAAAATAAAAAAGAATTTGAAATAGACACGATTGATGGTTCATAATGGTGTTATTACGTCGACATTAACTTAGGCAGGAGAGCCATAAACACTTAAATAAGGGGAAAGAAAGATTAATGCAATCAAAGTAAAATATTTGGATAACACAATAAGGGGAAAAAACTGTCAAGTACGAGTAGAACTCGCACTATACGTAAGAAATTTCTATTATAGTTCTACTGTTGTCGTTCATTAATAAATTTAGTTATGAGTTAAGAAATTATGATCAAGGCAGGTTAAGCCTTTTATAACATTAATGAATTAAAACTACAAAAGAACAAAATACTAATAGAATTTATTGAAATCTTCAGTAACAATTACCGAGTATCAGAAAATTACTGTAGTAAAAACTGTTGGAAACTAAATTAAAATTGAAAATTCGGAAAGTATAATTTTACGATTTTCTTTTGCTGATACAAATTGGTTATAAGTAATGAAATTATCATCAGGGGAGGTTAAGTTTTAAGTAACATTTGTGAATAAAAATTTATTTATTTATTTATCACCTTTTATGCATAGTACATATGGAGGGATTATTGCTACATGAGTAATTTCCTCCAGTCGACCATAAAAAATGGTATTATTTAGTCGGTAGACTGCAAGAGATTTTACAATGAAAATTCTTTATAGTACATTAGACATAAAAAAAATTTAAAAAATACGAGAGTATAAGTAATACAAACTATTGACATTATTTGGGATGGAAAAGACAGGAAAGGACAAGGGCACAAAGGAAAAGGTTTCAGGAGGGGCGGAACTTTTTCTCTCGACCTTTGAAAATATTTAGGGATGTGATTTTTCTGATGTCAGGATCCAGGTGATTCCAGATTTTTGCTGTTTGGATAACGAAGGATTTTTCATAAGCGGTAGAGGTATGTGTAGAGTGTGTGAACTTTCAGATCGTAGCCCAAGGCCGTGAGCAGACAGATCTTTATATTTGCCAGTAAGATAATTTGGGCTCTGAGGATTTTTTAATATATTAATGAGAAGTGTAAGTGTGTAAGGTTGGCGTCGATCATGGATTTTCAGCCATTTGAGAAGTGACCTGTATTCAGAAATATGATCATATTTTCTGAGGCCTAAGATATGATATTACATCAATTTTGAAGACGTTCCAACTTGCACAAATACTCTTCATTAAGATCAGGATAGCTATCTATCGTATGTCCATCAACGATGCCGTAGGATATATCCTAAACCGGGGCCAGTGGATAGAAATTATAAAATTCTGCCACTCGCTAACTCCAGGTGTGTATACGACCCTCAATCATGAGGAGATGGCTAATAAGAATGGAATGCTGTAATTATAATTTTTTTAGGTGTTTTAAATCATCGTTTAAAATTTAGAGGTTTAATATTTCGCAAACCGAGCTTGAAAATTAAAAACGGTAAATGAAACTTCAATTTCATTTTGAAATTTCTGTCCAACGCTATTCTATTCGATGGGGTATATAAAAAAAATCTCTCCAACTTTTCCTTCTAATATTTTCCTTCATTTTAATTAATATCACTCATATGAAATACACCTCATATGAACCGTCTACTTCCAAAATTTCATGCCCATAGGTTTAAAACGGTAGAACTACCAGACTGTGGTTGAAAAAATGAATGAAGTCATTGCGTCATTTTCATGCAAGAATGCAGAATTTTCACGTCAGTATAAATCTTGAATATCATTTTATAGTTTCGTGTCATTTTCTTAATATGAATCAAGTTATTTTTAATATGCTTCTCTTCTTTTTACGAGCAACATTTATTTCTTTTAAAATCTGTAGATAAACAGTTTAAGAACGACTACCGTTTCCAAACAGCGCCACCAGTCCGCACCGTAGATCCGCTGAATGAAAATCGCTTCTGAGAACCGGGCGAGTGAAATAATCGTACGCTGTTTGCGGAAACTGGCAGGTCATTAGCTCGGCGAGCTATTTATAGCTGGCTAGTACTCGCTGGCGCCGCAAGCAGCACTCCGCTCGAACGTAGTTTTGTTGTTGCAGCTAACTGTTGCGTGCTGTTGGCGGGCCATGTGGCGTTGCAAAGTTGCGTCACAACGCGTCAGTAAGCGAGTGATGTGAGTTTCATGATTGATTAGATTTGGTAATTATTTTGGATAGGATGATTGCAGTATTTAATGTGAGTTATATAATTTTGGTACCTATTGATGCCAATTACCTGTTCAATTGGCTATGCTTGTTCTGACAAATTAACATACAATGTTTCACTTTTATTGTGTTAATTGGGGATTACATGTTACTATATATTATTGTCACTTTCCTTATGTATTACTTAACAAACGGTTTTTGTTCATCGACCAATGATTCGGTGTCCATATGTAGGGGGTTCAGAAAAAAATTAGGGTTGACATATTTTTTTAGCCTCAAAAATATTTTTGAAAAAATTATAGCTAACCCTTTCAAATGATATATCATTATATACAGGGAATTTGAATACTTTTTTGTTCGATTATTTCATTTTCTCCCCTAAAATTTTCGTATCAATATTTTTGTGTGTTTATTATTGCGGGTTAACATCCTTTATTCCTATGACAAAGTTAAAGTTTCTACGTGAAGTCGTTTCTGAGAAAAACGCCTGTGACTTTTTAATACGTAATCTGGTGACAGACGGACAGATGGAGGAGACATGGTCAGTACGGAGGACGGAGGAAGTACTGCACGGAAGGTACTTCATTTGAAATACATAATCTTAAAAATAGCAAGTATAAATACTAAATTATATTTTTAGTACCAAGTGCGTATTTCAAAATATTTAGAAAATATTACCTTAAAGAATGTTTAAGAATTTAAAAAAAAATAGTTTTACTGATGTATTAATATTGAAAAAAATCACAACTCGTGCTTTATTCTAATATCAAGCCCCATTTTTTTAATTTTTAAATCTATATATTTACAGTATTTACTTAAAAGCTCTGCATTTCGAAATGACTGAATTTCGAAATTACACCAAGCCGATAAGTTTACTAAAAAAATGAAAATATATTTGTTAATGTTGTTTTCTTCCTATATCTTTGTTATTTTTTTTATAAATTTGTCTCAATTACATATGCAAAATATATATTTATCTTATTCAAACTGGTTTAGCTATTCAGCACACACTAAATATTTTTAAAAGTTAATTTATGGACGATTCCAGCCAATAGGCGAGGTTTTGCAAGGTAATATTCCAGAAAAAAATATCTCTACATTGGTACCGATTGAAGCGATCACGATTTATTTGGAGGCACCTCCGCCCTTTCACAACCTTCTAAAACATACTTGTTTTGTTAAACCAATATTTACTGATATCTGAACGTATAGTTCGCCGCCCAGGGTAGTAATATTTTGGCAACGATGCGCTTTGGTGTTAGCTTACTTATTACGGTTAAAACTTTAAACCGACTGGGGGCGCATCTCAGCGCAGAATGACAAGCTAACACTAACACAATTAAAAATGTTTGGGAGAAATGTCTTTGAATAAATACTTTTCTTTTTCTCTTATGCTATTGTGTTAATCTAAATTGTTTTATTTACAAATTGAGGACGAGGAAATGAGCATTTTCCTGCTTTTTTCTAATTTCAAATTAAAGTATGTGTTTGGAACGAATCCTCTAAACGTAACTCTTTTTAGCGATTTTGACGAGTAATGAGTTGTAAAAAAACGATTTTCATGAAATAAATGTACGAAACTAATAGAATGTAATCTACTTGAATTATAAACGAAGGTTTGATCTATTTATTATTGATATAAAATCATTATACCATATATTCTCAAAGTTAAGAATAAACTTGGCAAAAATTAACGTTTCTCCTCAAAAATGTAGTCCTTAGATAAAATACAATTAATTAATAGTATATATACAAGTGAACAATTATTTAGATGCAAAGATTCAGAAAATATATAAAATATAATGTTTATCCTATGATATTGTTATAATTACATTTCTCAGCCAAAACCTGTCATTTTTTAAATGATATTCATGGGCCAAGATGAAGTTGATATTAGTGGTTCATTTAATATATCTGTGGAGATGTCGATTTGTTTATTAGTTCATTTGTTGTTCGGAGTTATTTCATCATCTAGAAGTTCTATGAAGTATCTCACAATCTACGAAATCCTCAAATTTAATTCAGTATCGCAGTTTTTTGCACTTTAATCGATAGAATGTGCATTTGAGGTCTGGTATTTTTAGTGAACGGTGTAAATAAAAGAAACTTATGGATAAAACTATAGGGAACTTATGGATAAATCTATAAGGGACTTACGGATAAAACTATAGGGGACTCATGGATAAAACTGACATCATCTGTGCTACTTACAATGACGTTTACGATAATAATATTTGTTAAATGTTTCTAAAGTCAAATATACTTTGTTCACACTGAAAATGGACGACATAGAGTTTCCTTACATAGAATAAGAACTGGTACTAACAAGATAGAAACTAAATACTAATCCACTTGTACTTAAACATGAAAGGTTCGAAAAATAAATCGCATAATTTTTTTGTTTTGTGTTTATATGTGAATTCACATCAATCAGGCAAGCGGATCAAGTGATTTTAACTATCTGTGCTAATAGAAACTTAAGAAGGAAGTAGTTAAACCATTTCCTTCAATGTTTAAAGCTTCAATGAGCGTCTTATGATATTATTTCTTAAAACATCCATTCTGTGTTGTGAAAATCACTCCTATGTCAGTTAATGAACATTTAGTTATGGGTGCAGATCAGCGAAATATATTTTTTCCCTATTTTTATGTCTGTCTTTTTGTGTATCAAGGCCCTTTTTTCGGGAACGCGTGGAGTTATCACGTTGAAATTAATATCAATATTTAGGTATACGATCTCTTGTAAAGAGCTTCTAAGTCAACGTATTAAAAAAAACCCTAAAAAGACAATCATTTACGAAGCATTTTTTGACACTCGCATATAAATCTAAATATATAGGGTATTTCTCGTTGACCTAGAATCATGAAATATGACAGGAAGCAAGGTCTTATAGCACAAAGGAAAAAAATCGATCAATTAATTTGTTGTTATATCCCAAAAAAAAACATTTTTTTTAAATATGCGTCTGTGGAAGATAGGCAAAATATTTCCGTTAAAAGATTAAAATTAATTAATATGATTAATAGTAATTAACAGGAATATAACTTACCATTAAAATGCTTAAAGGTGTACGGAACCTTTGTAGTGCGAGTTTCACTCGTGCTTGACTGTTTTTTTATTATAATTTAAATGTGAGAGAAGTAACAACATACAACGTTTTTGTTAATTACAATTATTTAGTAAGAAAGTTTTATTTCAAAAACCATTTTACTACCTAGTAGATGTGTGAAAAAATGACGCTGTCAAGTTTCAAATCTGATTTCACAGCTTTTCTTTGCGAAAACTTCGTAAGTTTTATAGTAAGCTCCTCTTAAAATATCATCTTTAACAAATTTTGTCTTGTGTGGTGATTTAATTAATCAAAACATGGTTTAATGTAAGTTTTCTTTTAAATTAAGCAAAGTATCCTAAATTAAATTTGCCTAAAGTACACTTGTCAGATAGAATTTATTAGAATTTTCTAGAATTTTCGTGTTTCTAATGCCATTTCTACACTTGAAAATTGCATACGCTTGGTAAAAACATTAAATTTTGATAATTTTCTGTAATAATTTTTAATGAAATTTTGACTCATTTTTATTTAGTTTCTTCTAGGCCAAGTATTAAAATACTTAGAAAAAATAAAATAAAAATGAATCAAAATTTTATAAAAACTTATTGCAGAAATGAAAATTCGTGCAAACGTAAACATAATAATATATTAATAACAAAATAACAAACAATATATCCGTTTTGATAATTTATAATGAAGATTTGGTAATTGTTTTTTAATGAAAATTTTGCTATTGTTTTTTTACACACGTTTTTACTTTATTAATAAGGCAATCATAAATTATAGTTTTTTCCATGGTTCCCATTACATTCAAATGTATGAAGTAGTGCTACTTTCCATAAATTTTAAATTAAAATTCATCTTCTCCATTTTCCCCCTAACTCCTTCCTTTATGCCTCTTTCATATTCATTAGCATAGAATAGGTATAATCTATACATAAAATAAAATTATCCGTATCTGCGTGCGCATGATGAAAAACCATTGGATTGATTCTAAAGAAATCATTCAGTTTTATACCTCTGAGCTTCGTCAATATTTGCAATAGAAATCATCAAAATTATTACTTACAACATTCAATTAATTAACAGATTAACTATTATATTGATCAACAGCGCCATCTGTTTCTTTAAAAAGCAGACATTATAAGTTTATAGTTTTATATTTATCCACTAGATGCCGTAATTATTTTATTTTTGATAAATATTGTTTTCCAGTTTCATAACACATTCATATTTACATAAGACAATTATATTATCATAACTTTATTTTCGACTCTAGGGCACCTGTTGAGTGTATATTTGAGCATTTGAAGGTTTACCAATATATGTATAGCACAATGTTTGTTGCAGGAAGAGCCAGGAAAATTGCTAGTAACCCATATCGAAAAGGACTTTTGAAAGTGAATAATTCAATAAAAACAAGGTAAAAAAAATACTACAGTATAATTAACAAAGTCTCCATATTGAAGAGGAAACGGGAAAGCTTCATTAACGTGTCTCCAGGTCTACCGGACGGGCCGGTAATCTCACTTCAGCTAGAACAACAGTTTCGTGCGCAACAAGTGTTGGTATAACTGAGACGATACACAAATAGATCATCGCGCCGACTGCGGATCGGAGAGTTCTCTGAGTCACGGCATCTCGCGTGACTCACGCGGCCACGTGCCAAGGTTCTGATTACGGAGGCGCCCGTTCTCGATGACGGCACCGTTTGTAGACTATTCGATTTCTGAAAGAACTAGATCTGGTGATATGGTGTATATAAATTAATGACTAAGGTTGGCAGACATCACATATAGTCTATCGTTTATACATAGATGTTATTATAACAATATATAATTATATATTGTTGTAATAATATCTATTTGCATATTTTCACCATTTTCCTCTGAGGGATTTCACACTTCGGTTTAATATAGTATTTCACAGTTCACATGCTATAGACCTTTTTCCTTTTTGGTTTCCAAAATTTACTTATAATATTTTCCATATCGCTCTAAATACACTTTGTAATTGTATCAGTAAAGGGAAAATTCTAAATTTTCCTTGCTATTTTTTCAGACTAGAAGTTACTCTAAATGGTTGGGTTTTCCAATATCCAAAACTGTGTTTAAATGTCAATGAATAGGGTTACGTAAGCCTTCCTCAACAATGTTATATTAAAAAAAATTATGAGACAAATATTTGGAGTCTCAAAATGTGTTCCTTCTTAACAGCACTATCTGGAGAAGCGCACGTTCATTTTTGTTCCGTTCCTGTTAATGGACCAAATTCAGAGTTAAAATTGGGATATTAACTCGTTTATTACAATCCTTACCGCCCACTGAAACTTATGAAGTATTTTAGGGGTAGTTCTAATGGAATACAGTTTTCTGAAAACTTAAATATTTCTTTACATAGAAAATTATATGTACTCTGTAATAAATAACAGACAAATCTACATTAACTAATATTTTGATTAAAAAAAGCTAGTTTTAGTACGTGGCTTCTCCCTCGTGAATTTTTGAGTAAGACGGCGGACATGCGGTGTTTTGAGTGCACGAGATAGGTAAATAATATATTTAATATTCACGTTGTACCATTTAGGTAAATGTTTTAATATTACGTTTTTTTCTTGAATAAAAAAATTATATTTCATTCCATCGAAATCATAATATTTTCTGAGTGACGTTAATTCAAATCATGGATCGTATAGATTTATGAAATTTTCTCCAGCTTTTTAAGTTTATTTGGATAATGGACATGTACACTTTCATAACATTAATATTATCCGAACTATCTATATATTAATCGTATATATATATATATATATATATATATATATATATATATATATATATATATATATATATGTGTGTGAAGACAAACATAATATATTTACTACATTATACGAACTATAAGTATGTTTCGTAAATTTTGCGATTCGTTGCTTGATTGCAGTTGCTAAGTGCCAAACAAACAAATAAAAAACTGTGCGGTCGCGGAATCCCCGTCAGGAACGAGGTTCCTTAAATTTTTTTTTCAACTCTAAACGTGATTTAATATGTAGATTTATATTGATTGTGTTAGTGTATTTTTATCACTCCAAAAAGCGCCGCCCTCTTTTATTCAACTCTCTCTAATTTGTATATTTTATGTTATTTTTTTAAATTTTTTATATCAAAAATGTAAAGTAAGGATTTAAATCAATAAATTTCGTTTAGTATTTTAGGAAAAATAGTTACATATTAAAAAAATTAAATATAAAATAGTGAATTATAAATTACATATAAAAAAATTCTAAATAAGAAAAAACCAAAAAGAAAATAATTAAAATTATTAAATTACGATAAATTGCCAGCATATTAATTTATTATCATTGTTAATTAAACTTTATTTAGATTGTTTGACGAAATAAAAAAAAATAAAATTAATTAAACATAATAAAATTTCAAGTTAAAATAAATTTTTATTTTAATTATTTGTAAATTGAATTAAATTTAAAATTACTTTTAACACTAAATTTTATTATTCTACCAATTATTTTTTTTCTTATTTTAATTTTTTTATTACATCAATCAAATTAAAATTAAAGTTAGTTCCACATTTAAATTTAATTATCTTAAAAATCTTAAGTTAATCAGATTTAAAATTACTTTTAGAAATAAATTTAGTTATATTAAAAATTAAAACTTTCTTATTTTTATTTTAAATATAAATATTTAAAAAATTTTAATGAATATAATGGATTGTTAAATTTAGTGAAACAATCTAATAATGTTAATTAATTAATTAATGAAAACAAATTAATATGCCGACAATTTATTGTAATTTATTAATTTTAAGTATTTAAAAAAAAATAAAGTAATAATGAAAATAAATGAATTTGTCGATTTTTTTTTGTAATTTATAAATTTTAAATATTTAGTGAATGATATAGCAATAATTTATAATGCAAATAAATACATACCGAAATGGAATCTGGTAGACGATTGGCTTACAATAGAAAGCCCGTAGAATAAAAAAAATAAGTTTAAACAATATTTACACGTGTTCAGAATTGAGTTTATACAGCTAACCGCGCACAATGCTTGCTGCTCAAATGTCAATAGTCGCACGAACACACACACATACAACCGTATATAATAGAAAGAGAAAGAGACAGAGAGAAAGAGAAGAAAAGGCCGCTTGGAGGGGCATAACGCTTTTTCCTTATGAAGATTTTTGCCAATTCACTCTACTGTAAGCCACTTAAAAGTACTTAGTTATTGACTTCATTTGAAATTTTGAAAATTTTGTGCCTAATACTTTTCTTGCCTAATTTCTTTCTCGTATCATTGTTGTAGATTTATGTCTCATATTTATATAACACCGGACAAATTTCTAGTCTGGACTAAATTTAATCTGTGCTTAAGGTCGACATTAAACTATTGTTACCAAAGTAATCTGAAATTCATTATGATAAAGGAAAATGCGCTCGGCACTAAGGAATACAGTGTCTCACTGAAAGTAGTTGTACCAAAAAAAATATTTTATTTTGTTCAATTCAGATAATAATTGAAATAAAAAAAATTTTAACGTAAACCACAGGAATAAGTACATATTGATGAATGAAATTGAGCAATTTCATTGACCCCCGATCACAATTTTTTCATTACTGTTTGATATATCATTTACTAGCACCGTGTCAATTTTTTTTAAAATCACTAAATCGATCTTGGAAAATAAATACACATAAACTATAAACAGAAGTTACGGAGCTTAGAAAGTAAAACGTGTGGGGCTTGAAGTTATCCTTTAATCGAAAGTTAACATGTAATAGCATTTTAGATGGTTGTAGTTAAACCGAGGATAATTGTTAAGTTAAAGTTTAATTTATTTACCAGAAATAACAAAGTTAAGTTTTTAACAAACATTTTAAGTATTGATATTGTATAATTATATTTACTTGGTGAAACGCGTATTATGTACAGCCATATTCGATTCAATTAAAAACAAAGCATTAATAAACGAAGAATTAAAAATGGTTCGTTTACGAAATAACAAACTTAACACAAGACAAAAAATCTCGTTTAGTTTTAAATGTAACGAGGAATAATTGAAAACATGTATTTCTTTGATACTACGGGCATCTTGTGCCGTGTTATTTATTTAGAGCATGACTTTATCTATCTAGTTTCAATTAATAATATAAACTACTTAGTTATCTAGTTTATATTATCAAATTGACCCACAGAGTTTAATTCTTACAATGTATTTTATTTGTTATAACTTATCCAGTTATAACAAATAAAAATATACAATAATTAGTACGACTGAAAGTAACTTTACCATCATTCGATGTAATTGGCGTAAAATGGAATTTTCGAAAACAGGAAATTCCAAACGATATTTTTATCTTTTCACAGCTTCTAACAAGAAATTCTATCTACACAATTTCGGGTAATTTATATTCAATTAATTATTACTTTTGGCGTTTAATTAATGAAGGTTCAATCAAGAAATAAATAATACTCTTGATGGGCATTCCCCTTACCTTTAGAGAAAAGGTTTCCACTTTCCATTTAAATTTTCTTCTATATATGGCTAAAAACATAAATTTTTTTTACCAATTGAATGTAATTTTAAACAGTATTTAATGGATTTATGTAATTATCTTGCTAGACAAAAGAAAAAGTAGCTACTCTTGTATCCTTTGTGTACTAACTTCTGTTATATAAAAGCTATGTAAAGTTTAAGCAGAAGTGTTCTTTATTGTCTATCTCGGACTATTCCATCTCCTCTCAATAGGCCGACAATCTAAACGACTTTTTTATAAGACGCCTTAATCAATGAAGGCACTTAAGCAATCTTGATCAACACTTTAGGATCTGTTGATCGATTTATTGATCCTCGAATTGAGAGTGACGGCACGAGATTGACCCATTGCGGTGGGTCACCCAGCTGTTTCTGCTTTGACAGCACCACCTCTAGACGACGTTTTTTTGGCTTGGGATTAATGTTGATGTTTGTATCGTGGAAATTTTTGAAAGTAAAATGACGTCAGGTTGGGACAATATTCAGTGAAATGGATAGTTGATTTATTTTTCCATTTATTATTCTTCAATATCAGCCAGATGTTTCAAGGCAAAAAAGCGCAATTTAGATTTTGACCAGGAGTTGATGATAAAAAATAAAGTTTGCTAGATCTAAATGACAATATGGTTGATTATTCATCCATTCTTATAGTTCAAATTATTTCCAATTGCCTGTTTTCTGATAAATAACCTAGATTTATTTTTCCGTTTCATTATCCTTCAATGTCAATCCAATGCTTTAAGGTTAAACAAAGCGCAATTTACATTTTAACCAGGAGGTAATTGTAGAAAACAACATGTTTAATCGAAATAACAATACGATTGATTATCCATCCATTCTTATAGTTTAAATAATTTCGAAATGCAAATTTTCTGATAAATAACGTCGATGTATATTTGCGTTTTATTATCCTTCAACATCAATCCGATGCTTTAAGGTAAAAGAAAGGGTGATTTACATTTTAACTGCGAGTTTATGATAGAAAAAAAAGTGCGTTTAATCGAAATGACAATATGATTGATTATTCATCCATTCTTATTGTTCAAATGATTTCTAAATGCAAATTTTCTGATAAATAACGTCGATAAAAAAGGTGAACAGCGAAAAATTAGCGATGCTTTTTTCGTACGGAAGTTCATTTAAAACATGATTGAGACAAATCGACAATTTATTGAACGAGCTAAAAGCTTAAAAAGCTCATGAGGAAAAACTTATATCACACAGCAAATGATAAATTTATATATTAATATATAGGACTTTAACTTCGTGAGTTTGTAAAGTAATTAATGAATGTGGTTTCGATATTTAAATTATATTTTTTAATCCCTTCATCGATATTTGAATCTCTAATAATTTTATTTTTGCCATAATTTTTTTAATCATCCATTAGTCAAAAATTACTCACCAATTTGAAAAAATAATTTAAAATACACTAATTATTGCTTGTATTGAATATTATTTCCAAGTCGGAAATGGTTCTTCTTTGAACACGCTTGGCTTGATTTCATTGCCTCTGATTTTAGGATAACGTGGTTATAAGAGATTTTCTCTAATTTATCTATTGTTTTTCGCTTTCCTCATCTATATCGAAGCAAAATGGTGTGTTTGATATGAACACGTACGGGAAAACTCACTACGTACTACTCCATGTTACCGACTTTAAATGGTGCTGCATTGCTATTGTTACGAGCAAGTTGTAATGTGGCCCTTGCAATTAATAATCGCTAATCATCTAAAAGGCATGTAAGTAAAATCTATCGAACTAACTGCGTGACTTTTCGGATCTTTTTCCCTTGGAGTTTAAACGTTACGATTGCCCAAACGTATTCTATGGGTTTCGTGCAAATCAAAGTCCTTTATTGTTTCTGCACTTTACAAAGACTATCTCGATGTTTTGGATCACTGTCATATTTTGTTTCTATGCTTTACAAAGAGGACTCCGATGGTTTGAATCACTGTCATTTGTTTGTTTCTACCTATTACAAAGATAACTCCGATGTTTTGGATCACTGCCATATTTTGTTTCTACGCTTTACAAAGAGGATTCCTATGGTTGGGATTACTGCCAGTTTTTTGTTTTTACGCTTTACAAAGAGGACTCCAATGTTTTGGATCACTGTTATCATTTGTTTCTACGCTTTACAAAGACGACTCCGATGTTTTGGATCACTGTCATCTTTTGTTTTTACGCTTTACAAAGAGGATCCGATCCGAGGATCCGAGGAGGAGGTTCCGATCATTGGGATTACTGTCAGTTTTTTGTTTATACGCTTTACAAAGAGGACACCTGTGTTTGGATAACTGTCCTCCTACGTTTCTATGCTTTACAAAGACGGCTCCGATGTTTTGGATCACCGTTATCATTTCTTTCTACGCTTTATAAAGACAACTCCAATGTTTTGTATCACTGTCACCTTGTAGTACTCGATTTTTGTTTTTCCTTATGAACTAGTTTTGGGTAGACGGTAATAAAGTCCTTCGATATATTTCGACCACGCTGGTCGAGTTCATATTGTATGTGAAAATATGCAAATTACCAAATCCTTATTTTTAGGAACATGCCATGCAGGAATTTGCCATGCAATAAGATCTAGAATCTAGCAATATCGTGGTATACTGCATTCCTTCAACGGCATGATACACTTCGCGATCTCGGATTTAATTCCGCAAGTCAGACTTGGTTGTACTGATGCTTGTAATCACGTAGTTAAATATCAAAGACTAGTGACTGCAATCCCCAACACGCTTGCCCAGCGTAGCGTTATAAGCATAACTGTTAATGATACATGTATAGCAAGAAGCTAAGTCCAGCAGTGGATTGAGACAGGTTGTTGATTATCACGATTTAGCAACGCATGGAAGTTTTTAAGTTTAAATATTGTATCACTCACTTAAATACAAACGTCTTCGATACTTTTATGTTTATTAAAGGCTACATATGACATTTTCAGTCTATTCAGAAATAAATATAGAAAGATGACTTCGTAATATAAGGCGTACGCCGCAGTCATGCTTAAGTGTTTACATCCTTTTGTCACCAAGATCGAACAAAAATTGAGGCTTTTAATAAAAAAAAAACTATTTGGGAAAATTCTCGCTGACTGGTTACATTTGAATTTACCTTTTGATGGTTTCGGCGAGAAAATTAACCGTATACGTTGTTTGACAAAATAAGTGTGTACAAGCATGCGGATACTCTGATATCTATACATATAATAAAATGGTAAAAAAACTGAGTCTGTATATTGAGTATTTTTAAGTAAAACTAAGTACTATCTACTAAAGACAGCTAATAAGCCTAAAACAACAGTTTTTTTTTAATTATTGTCTGTTTGTCTGTGCGCATCTTCGTTGTGTAAGCCATCATAAGCTGAACTTGTGCTTTTATTTAGGCTTACTTTCATTCATTTTAATTGGTTCAAAAACAAAAAAAGATATGTCAATCTTTACGTTCGTTGTGCACACTAATATCAGAATCGGTGGAGCAGGTTTGGCTGCCTATGCCATCTATTAACGTTTTTAGTAAGTTTTATCCTCATAGAGTTCTGAGAGAAAAAAAGAAAAGAACATAAAACAATTCCTAATAACTTTTCTTACTCCGAATTCCACGCAAACTAAGTCACGGGTACAGCTAATTAAATTATAAATTGGAAAGGAACGCTGCTTTAAATGCTTAAAACAGGTCAGATAGACATGAACATAATTTTAGTGACATAAAAGAACAAGGACGAGTCATAACAATGTTGCAAGATCATTTACCTAGAAAAACGAGACGAGACGGCTGTTTAATGCTGCACAAAATAATCGCGATTTTCTCGGCCAAGTACTTAAACTCAGCGATTTCCTCGGTTTGCACCTCAAAAGAAAAACTGGGCGCTTTTATGACCCATCACGTGTACGTCTGTCCGTCTGTCACAGCTGTTCTTCTCAGAAACTGTTTGACATAGAAGTTCGAAATTTCATAAAGCAATAAAGCATATTAAGAGGTATTTATCCCAGTTTGAGTTTCATCTATTGAGATAACTCGGGCACATAAATGGTACTAGGAAAGCGTTCTATACAAATATTCCAGACAGATGTAACTCTAACTGGTCAACATTTTTTTAATTGCTAGGATAACCAATTTTGACCCATTTTCCAGATTAAATATGTAAAATCTACACAGTAGCACAAATAATTATGCTTACAATAGCGAATAACAATGGTGGTGTTACAATTGAGCTAATCATGCTACTAAGCATTGAGAAAGTAGTTCAGATAAAAATATTTAAGCATTGCAATAAAATACTGCTATACAAGACGTTAGTAAGGTCAATAGTCAATATGGAAGTAAAGCTTGAAGAATGAATAAATCAGATGAAGATAGATTAATGATTTTTTAATGAAAAATCTTGGAGCAAGGAAGGAGAATGGAGTTTGGAGAATAAGATATAATAATGAATTGCAGTATAAAATAAGAGAACCAAATATGGTTTAGGTAATAAAAGCCTCTCAAATTAGATGGTTGAACCATATCTACAGGTATGAGGATGAGAACCCAGTGAAAATACTAACTTTCCAAAAACCAAAGGAGAAGGGAAGGAGAGGCAGGCCAAGCATGAGATGGCTGGATAACGTGGAAATGTAGTGTGTCAACATAAAGAATATGTGCGTCAACGGATGGAGAATCGTGGCGTCGGATAGGTCAAAATGGTGAAAACTGACTGAGACAACCTTGGCTGAAAATAGGCTATAGAGCTTATGAAGAAGAACATGATCGCAAGAAATTTATTATTATTACTTTTTTCTCAAAAGATTTACACGTTGGTTTGTTACGTCACTCGCAAGATAAGGCCTTAAACCTTTGGCGGCGCGGCGCATTGTAGAAGCCCGGGTTTGATACAGGTCGCTCATCGAGTGGAGCCGGAGTGCACATATAGTATAAAACAATGACGAACAGCAGCGATACTAGCGTTTGAAGCCACAACGATTGAGGACACCGCGTTTGAAGACACACTAGCGTTAGAAGACTGTCACCGACCTGCCCAGATGTGGCGTTTATGTGCATTATCTCCAATTTTACAAGATAGATGTATTGCAAGAGGCTTTTTCCAGCAGTGGACAGGTTGTTGATGATGATTTAATTAGTTTGTTAAAAAAAACTTGGAATAAATTTCATAAAAAATTAAGCAATGTTAAAAAATGAGCTTACAATATAAAAAAGAGATATCAGACTTTAGATCGGCATTTGGCAAGGTTGAACTTTCCAATTCAATTCTCAAGAATTGCGTGATATTTGAGTTATTTTCGACAACATCTGCGGGTTATATCATACCATTCATATGCTCAAAATACCATTGTTTTGGGGTTAATATTTCATTATAAGATAATATTTAGAAAACTTTTCAAATAAAAATTGTGATAACTCCAAATGACCCATTAACCCCTGTTTTTGGTGTCACTCCTTCAATTATCCACCACTGTAATCTAATTTATATCAACATTTGATGTAAACATGAAAGCATATGTCCTTTAAAACTGTATTAAGAGTGCTAGTTCTATCATTACCAGAAAGACAGACCACGATCTATTTTTTGTTGTCAATGCTATGTTAATAAAATATATAATTATATGTCTGCTATTGTCGATTGCCTTAGTGGAAGATGACGTGATAAGCGTACACGAAGATTAAACCGCAACGTGATACGTCTTTGAAAGTATGATAATAATGACAACAAAATTTTACCATCGCATATGCTATTTTTGAACTTCATTATATAATGATATAAGAAGAAATAAAATGCAACTTTGCCATAGAGCGACTATTGAAAAACACAATAAACTCAAAATTTAAAGGTAAAATAAAAACGTTTACCTATATGGCAGGAAGATATGAAATTGACCAAACTACCATATATACTAAGCAATCAATCCCCAAATATACTTCTTATATATATATATATATATATATATATATATATATAAGTTGTTATGGCTCTCTTAGCATGAGTTCTATTCGTACTTAATATGGTTTTAATCTCATATAGTACAATTTGTTTCCTGATATTCGATAATGATCATATTTGATAAACTTTTCTTTCATCGTTTTTTGATTTAATTGAGTGTATAACCTTATTTACATCAACCTTTTAATCCCAAGTATGCTTAGTACGTTAGTACCTTTTTAGCTAGATGTGCTTATCATCTCAGCAATTATAAACTTCTCGAATAAAAAAAATCTCTTCAATTCTTTTTAGTGGCAACAGTAAAAATATAGATGACAAAAATTTTACAAGATAGCCTTGCCCTGATAACCTATAAAACAAGACTGGTTACATAAAACTGAGTTAAGAATCACTTTGGTAGATCAAATGCTGCAATTTCGTCATCTTCTGTCATACTTGATTCATCTATGTTTTTGTGTATGTATGTATGTGTGTAGAGACACACGATATGCCACTCGGCGCCTCATATTCATCGTCAAGGAGCGTTAAACAGCGGCGATCGGCGATGAGCCCACGCCACGAGCGCTAACTGATATTAATGGCACGACACAAACCAATTAAAGTGGGCTTATTGCATCCACGCTGTGGTGGGTGGTTAGGATGCTGGCGAGAGATGAAACAAAAAAAGAGACAATCGACCAAGCATCCAGTCTAATTGCAGATAGTGAGTTCCACAATAGCAGCTGTTTTGAAGTGGATCCAATGTAGATGCATCAACGAGATAGCAACCTCGACGCGACGTTTCTTGACGTCATTTCTACGCAGGAAGTGGAAACATTGCGATATCGTCAAAAATAGTTTTCCAGGTTATTTCAGGTTCGTATTTTACAAGCCGCAAAACATAAAAAGAAAACATGTAAATAAACGCTCCAGATGGAACCTGGATTGATATGCAGCAAAATATTAAACTTTTTTTGAATATACCTCTCTATAAAAAAAGGAAAGATGAAGTTTTTGTTCACTTCAGCAAATCATTACAGATTCTTCAAAATCAAATCAAGACTTCGTTTATCATTTTTCATTTTTATGAATTCTTTATGAAGTAATAAACTTACAAATGATTTTCCATGTACTCTAATTTCTAGGGCATCTTATGAAAAATTTGAGAAAAATTCTAAATAACTGTATTTGATTTGAACTTATAATTAAACCTATTTTGGTTTATTCGCATCAACAATTTCAAGGGATCTGCATAACTAGAGATGTCTTCATTGTACCTATCCTGGTACGAAGTTTACCGAAAATTAAAAACTATAGTGTCAATGAGGACTTTTAATCGCCTGTTTTTGGAGAGAAATAACATTTTGTCGTAAGCAAATAGATTAATCAAACAAGTGGTGTACACCTGGACTGTAACAATGAAATGTTACAGTCCATTGTGACAGTCCTGGACTGTAACAATGAAAATAAATGGACCGTAGCTTGGACCTGTGGTTTACAAAACGATAATTAAATTCCTCTCTTTACGAGGTGTTACTTGGTAAACGAATCATATTAAAACTCGGATTCGCCAATTTTCTATGCGCCAAATTCGTTTGATTATCCCACAAGATTTCATTACTTTTTTGCGTACTCATTAAACTTAAATTTATTATGAAATGGATGATAATATTTTCTAAATACAGAAAATTTAATTGTGAAATTATTCACGTTTCAACATATACACCCGTTAATAACATTCTAATTACATCTATTAATCCTGATTTTAATTACTAGCACAATAGTATATGTGTAACTGGCATGTTAGATTACGTGCTTTCTAAGAATAAGTAGATTAAATACAAAAGGCAATAAACTTAATATCCTAGAAACGTTAGAAATAAACAGCCATAAAAAAGACAACAAGGTTAATATATTAAATGAACAACTAAATATAATATCATCTTAATATCTTCTAGACATAATATAATTAGACAACATTCGTATTACAGTACTCTTCAAGTTGTTTCAGCCCAACTACACATCTAAATATAAATATATATAAAAAGATAAATAAATGAATAAACAAAACGGGAGATATGTAGAATTAGTGGTATAACCATGTTCTAACTTTCAGATACCCTTGCTATTGTATAAATATAGTACTGAGAAAAACTTCCATTTAATTTTATTACAAACACCGGAACATTCGCATTGTATAACCTCATAGAATAACATAAATTTAATTTATTACCCTCACTAAAATACTTGTATATCATATAACTCTCGGAAATATATTAAAACCTACACCGCTTCCCTACAATAAAATCACTAACATAAGTACTGGGAAAACCCACACAAAACCGGCTTCCGCCATTATTTATGAAACATATAAATGCTGTTGGATGTTTGTAAGAGTTAATCTTTGCTAATAGCCCACCTGAAGATGTTGTAATACAACGAATAATACTACATCACGCAGTTTCATTTAATTATCAATAACGAATTTCTACAAAATTAACACCAAATATATTAAATATATCAGTAGTAGTTATATATATATATATATATATATATATATATATATATATGTATATATATATACACATATATATATATATATATATATATATATATATATATATGAATTTTGAACCATGTTAAATGAAGACGAATTTGATTTAAGTGTCTTTAAACGAAAAATGTCCAGTCAAATCTATGCCTGAATACAAATTAATGGTAATTGGAGAATAAGAACAAATAATAAATTAAAAAACAGTTAACAAAAAATAAAACTAATGGTAAACATCAATTGGAAGGGTCAATTTTATTGATTTTTGATTACCTGTTTAAATTGTAAAATTCGAGCGCTTCCATCAAACAAAACTTTCATCAAAATGAGGCAATTTGTAAATCGCAATAATGAAATGTGACAGAATCACCTTATAACACTAAATCTACCAATCCTTTATTATGTAACAAACATAGATAGACGATTGCACGTCAAGAATAGTAGACTTATCAGGGTTACATCAGAAAATAATAATCTCTAGGATCTGAGCTGTCAAACAACGTAACCATAACAACGGCGTTAACGCGATAGTAAGCTATCCCTACTGGATGCACGCGTAAGTGCATGAAAAAATCAACTTTTTACCTGCACTTGCGGAAATACTTTATCGATAATATCTAAAAACAATAGAATACGAACAGACTGCAATTTGCCTGGTTCTCATCTATTTAGTTTTTATTGGAAGTAGATTTAATGTTATCGGTGGCATAACTCAAATTGGAACGGGTTGCCGAGCTCGGAAACTTATCGTTTTATCTATTCCACGGAACACAAACAACTAAAAAAGTCCATAGTCAATCGTATATTCTTTTCAGATTTTATCAGCCTTTGAAAGCACATATATATACATACGTATAATAAGTGCGTATAAGCTTACACACATATATATATATATATATATATATATATATATATATATATATATATATATATATATATATATATAATCACCAACTCCGATTTGGTTTGTGCTCAAATACTAAGATTTCCTTTGAATATACGCCTCTTATATTTCTTCCTTCCTCCCTTGCACCCGCTTCCAGCATTGATCTCCTCGTGGCTGCTAACACAGTATTTTCATGATCTTGTACTAAAAATGGGAAACAGGATACTAGAAAAAACATTTGTTCTTAAGTTATCCAAAAATCCACTTTAGGATCTCTGAATATAGTTTGTGAAAAAAAATCTATATTTCCATAGAAGAATAGAGTCAACTTCCAGTAGACGTTGTCAGCCACTTTGGCTTTAATATCTGGAGGGATAATCGAGGAAGATATGATAAAGTCTTGAAATTCACATCACACTTATTCTCATTTATTGCTGAAGGGTCTTAAAAGACTGAATCGTTTTAAAATGTTATGTTGCTATAAAGAAAAGAATATATTTTTGTAGTAGGAAGCCAATAAGGACCAAAGTCAAAGCAGACAAAAGAAGCGACGGATAAATATTATTGTTGATGCAAAGCAATGGAGGTCGCTAACTGGAAAAAGAAAGCTAAAAATAACAATGTCTGGAAGAATTTAATTCAGCAAGCTCAGACTCAAAAACGGCTGTAGAGTTGAAAAAGATTTGTCTAAATGAGCCAAAGCACTTGAGTCAGTTGAAAAATACCTTCTAGTTTTTATTACCTTCTTTTCGCCAGACGAAATTTGTCTTAGGCCAAAAATTTTAATATGTTATCTCGAGGTCAAGTTCATTATTCAATATTACTGCAGTCATTGCTTTAAAAGTTTAAACACAATACATAAACACTTGACTTAAGGAGGTTTCGTTGATCAATTCTACATGATTCCGTTATTCGTCTGAGTATGGTGTCATCCTTCATAATCATAAGGCACGTCACCAAATTTAATTGGCGGCATTAAGCTTATGACCTTATTATATTTTTCTTCCGTTTTGATACACAAGTGTTACCTGAAGACAACATAAGATTCAGGATGCTACATCAGGAAGCATCCTAATTCTTGTGTTCTTTCATAAATTAATTATTAAAATTAAACTATTTCATATAATTGACAATTTTAAGAAATATAAACAACCTTAATTGGTGCATTTATGACAAAACACTTCGCAGGTTTTTTTCCCCTGTGGGAATACTCTGTCATCTACAATAATTATAAAAACATATGCCAATCCTTTATACAAAAATAGCAAGCAGCGTTTGTCTACAATGTTTTAATAAACACAAAATCTACGTAGTAACGTTTTATATTGAAACAGTATACATTTCTATATTCCTACTATGTCGTTTGTAAAGTGCAAAATGTTGATTCCATTTTTCTGTTTGTAAAGTGCAAACTGTTGGTTCTATCTTTTTTATTGTTGTTTGTAAAGTGCCAAATTTTGGTTCAATTTTTCTGCAACATTTAGGGATCTTTAAATGGTACAATGACTTCAATCGTATATGCTACAACAACATATTGAGTGAGATATTTACTATGTTGTTTACAAGCTGCAAAATATTGGTGTCATTTCTGTGCAATGTTTAGTGATCTCGCTTATTTTTGTTTCAACAACAGGACAGAGAGAAAAACGTCCAAGTGCTCGAAAAAGTGGCAAACACCTTGTAATAAATAGGTTTGAAAATTTAAACTACTTCTCTTTATGACATCTTGCGAAGATGATCGCCAACGATATGTTTGCATACGTCGTGCCTGCGTAAGTGTAATATAAGAATTCGATCACTTAAACTATGACTAGTATTATAAACATATGTATCATAATTAATGGTATCAAGAGGAAAACTACAATCACACATGCATCTCTGGTAATCTCATATTTATGTTGGTTTAAATAATCGTATTTATTTAATAAAAGAAAAAATAACCAAATTTATACATCCATATTTATGTAAATAATACTATAAGTATAACTAATGGTTTTAAGCTGAGCGGCACTATGTTGTAATCCTTCATTAACAACATTAGTACATAGAATAAACAAATAAAAATCCTAATTTTTCTGCGCATCAGTATAATAAATAAAATGGATTTAAATTGATACCACGGGGAAAGGTAATTAACATTTTGGTAGGGCTCAAATCGCGTCCGTAGACTATATTTTTTGAAGTTATACTTCTTTAGGCGCGTTATGAAAAAATGATGAGAGTGAAATTTTAAGATTCGTCACACAAAAGTTACAGTATGAAGTTGCAGCGGTTTAACAAGAGCTATTGGCACCATCGTCGCCTCTGTTCACTGTTTTCATATTCATAGTATTTATCCACATGTTTCTAGGGTCTACATTCACACACGTGTTTTAGTGTCATAAAAGTGCGATTTATATACGTGCTGATAAATTATATTCAGTAGTGATTTAAATTCAATATTTTGATTAATATATTTACTATTCGTAAATATTAGTGAAATAATTGTGTTTATAGACTTTTTCAAGTGCTCCAATATAATTGAGGTTATCTATCCGTATGTATTATTTAATGATGCCAAAGAAGTATAACTTCTCACGCGCGTACATAAGTACACGCACCCTTTTTATTACGTTATATAATTTCTGACAATGGGCGTGGGATATTTTTTTTTAAATGCGGTGAATATTTTTCAGATATTTACCGTTTTACAAACCAGAGTTACGTAAAGAGAAAAGTATAATGATTTTGCATTTATATTACAATATAGCAAAGCGATAGAGAGATAATTATTAATCGCAACAAAAGCATTTATATTACAATATAGCAAATTATCGCAACAAAAGCATTTATCGCAACAAAAGAATTTATATTACAATATAGCAATTGCATTTATATTACAATATAGCAAAGCGATAGAGAGAAAAGTATTTATCGCAACAAAAAGTATTTATCGCAACAAAAAGTATTTATCGCAACAAAAGCATTTATATTACAATATAGCAATTGCATTTATATTACAATATGGCAAAGCGATAGAGAGAAAAGTATTTATAGCAACAAAAGCATTTATATTACAATATGCATTTATATTACAATATAGCAAAGCGATAGAGAGAAAAGTATTTATAGCAACAAAAGCATTTATATTACAATATGCATTTATATTACAATATAGCAAAGCGATAGAGAGAAAAGTATTTATCGCAACAAAATTCATTGTGTTGAAGTTCCAATTTATATATCTATATTTCTTTAGTAAGACTCTACAATAAATTTTATCACATGAAACATCTAATGGAACTTTTAGATGGGAGCTTAAAAGTTCTAATGGCACGTCGCGACGTACCATTCGGCCAGCTTCGCGTCTTGTCGGCTAACAGTATTATTTACATAAAAATATTTTTTCAATAGATTTTTGAGAAATAGTTCTGTAATAAATTATTTCACAAAAATAAAGTAATAAAATTGAATTAATATTTTATTATTAATAACCATTTCAATATTTATGTTTTCATTTTCAATTCGTTCAAATAAAAATATTTCAATATAAACAAAATTTAGATTTTTGACGTCTTCCATGCGTCCCATGACATGACGGCTAATGTTTTTTCAGTACTTTGCATGGCAGAAAAAAATTCGACAATATGGTAATTAAATGTTCAGACGCATAGCAGCTCCTTTGACTGACACAGATTCCATGATTGACATGATGATTGATACAGATTCAACGATGTTAATCTTTTATGTACATTTTATCTTTTTCTTTCGTGCACTGTTTTCTTTAAATATTTGATAGCCTCATGATTTTGATTTTTTAGCGCCAGATTAACTTACAAGCTTAATATTGATGAGATTTGACACACTTTATATTAAAAACTTAGTATTGATAATGAGATTTTATACACTTAGTATATAGATTTTATACACTTAGCATCAAATGTTTGATAACCTAATAATTCTCATTTTTTATCACCAGATTAACTTACAAACTTAGTATTGATAATGAGCTTTTACACAATTAATATTAAACACTTCAGGAAGGAAAATATTTTTGGTAATTCCTTAAGAAATTGCCTAAATAAGATACAGGGTCTCCAGTGAAAAATTTCAAAGTTTGAACAAGTATAGCACAACGCAAACGGAACACATAAGAGGGGCGTCGTTAGAAGCGCAAGCGGTGCGGATGTTTTAGTAGCCATGGAACAGTGGAGTGGAGAGCACCATGCTTTTGCCGTCGAGGCGGACATTTCGAGTGGATTTTCACTGTCTGTAGCACGCCGTCGATTTAATAATCGTTACAGTATTCGTCGATTACGTGATTTACCATCGATCAACCTCATTCAGTCATGGGTAGCAAGGTTCAGAGCTACAGGATCGACATTAAATAGGCCCAGGCCAGGACCTACACCATTGGTAGCCACGAATGAAAATGTCGAGCGTGTTATGGTTTCTGTCGTTGAAAATCCCCGTTTATCACTGCGTACACGTTCATCGATATTGGGAATTCCGAAATCAACTTTACAGGTAATAATTCGAAAAAAGCTCAAGTTCCATCCATATAAAATTCAAATTGTTCAATTTTTACACGATTCTGACTTTGAATTAAGAAAAACTTACGCGGAGGTGATGTTGTTGAGATTTCGTACTGCTACCCGAATGGGCAACGTATTCTTTAGTGACGAAGCTCACTTTCACATTGGAGGCTATGCAAATAAACAGAACTTTCGTTACTAGGATGTCCACAACCCAAGACAAATGCATCAAGAGCATAAGCCATAACATAAGCCTAAAGTAACAGTCTGGTGTGCCATGTCTGCATCTGTGAATTCGGAGAAATATGCCCATATGTTAAATGACTTTTTCAGAGTAGAACTACAGAATAGTCCATCCTTCAACCAAAACACATGGTTCCAAAAGGAAGGGGCCACAGCTCACACTGCTAATTTGTTCATGAATGCAGTGCGGCAGTTATTTCCAGAAAAAAACATATACCGAAACGGTACCGTACCGTGGCCACCTAGGTCACCCGATTTAAGCCCATGTGACTTTTTCTTATGGGGATACTTAAAATCCGTTGTTTACAAAACAAATCCGAGCACTGTGACACAAATTAAAGAAAATATTCGAGTCGAAGTCAGTAGGATACCCCAGTCGACGCAAACGCGTTTTTGAAAACATGCGTGCTAAACTCGAAGAGTGTGTCAGACTCGATGGCCTCCATTTGGAAAACGTGGTTTTTAAAAAATGAAATCCGCATTTGTTGTTATAAAGTTAAAATAAACCTACTTTGTATTAGAGGTGTAGTTTTTTTTTACAATTTTTCAAACATTGAAATCTGCCACTGGACACCTGTATTAGTTTGTAATACACTGAAAACAATATATATATATATAAATATATATATATATATATATATATATATATATATATATATATATATATAATATCTAAAGGATTAGGTAGTAATTGCTGAGCTATTTATAATACCAATAAGGATTTTCTTATAACATCAAGGAATTAAGCGGTAAAAGAAATCCTTTTTTGTATGTTTGCTTATAGCTGGAAATCCATAGGGTCAGTTTTAATAGAATTTTTAACTAAATACTCATTAACAGACGGATCATTTTCAAGTTTTCACGTCTCAAAATCTGAAAATAATCTTTCGTCACAACATAAATCGTGACTTTTAAACTATTTAGATAGGTACTTGAAATTTGAAATATAAGCTTATTTTGCATAGATTTATAAGTAGAAAATATTTTTAAAAAATTAGAAAAAAACCGAAAAACAAGAAATATACATGTCACAGTGGGAGAGGGGGATATTTATTTTTTTTCTCTTATATATGATTTACAAATTTAAATTTCTTCAATAAGAATTTGGTAACTAAATCTGGTAATTTTTTCACTTAAATGAAATTAAATATTACGAGAAAGTAGGAAAATATTTATTCTGTGTATACGAAATGTCTATGCCTAAGTAAATTTTCCGATTTTTCCAAACATTTAAGGTGTAAACGCTATCAAAAACTAGACGTTTGTAGTAAAATTATCTCACTTCATAATACCCGCTGACACGAAAATCTTTGTAAACAAAAAAGTTTACCCTTGACACTTTAATCCTACTTTCAAACCCCACAAATAGATATCCCTGAACACTTCGGCGAACGAATTCTTCGGTGGCGCAAACGGAAATGCTGTCATTTAATTTTGTTATACCTTGCATCCGCTTAGACGTTTTTCCAACTAGATACAGTATAAAATGTACTGCAGTCAGTTATGTCGACCTGGACAATTTTTTATGCAAATCTTTCTTTAATTTCACTGTAATATTTAGGTAAAGAATTTATTCTAGCTTTATTTTATTATGAAAGCGTATAACTTTAGTTTTTGCACAACACTTTTGAAAAGTTTTAATGATTAGTTTTATATATTTCCGCAACCTGTTTATAACTAAGAGTACAAGATGAGCTAAAGAAGTAGTTCTTCGGTTTTATTTCAAAACATTGAAAGTTTAGTAATGTATTTATATTTTTAATTTCTACATTTTAAAAAGGAAGGAAGGCAGAGTTTGAAGTTAGAATTAGTTACTGAGATAATGATAGCTTTTTTTTATTGTAATTATACGCCAGCATAACGTTCTACCCATTTTTTTGTATAATACTTCAAAAAGACAATTTATTCTAAGAACATATTATAAAATTATAATATACTAGCGTGACCCGTGCGAAGTCTTCGCATTATTTATTCCATTATGAAGCTCAGATGACAGATCAAACAAATATTTTACTAAAATTGACATATAGAGGCGCAAGTATCAAAAGCATTGAGCTAAAGCGCCACTTTATTTATACGTGGGTGGATTTGAAATTAAACAAAAATTTTACCGACCGTCAATCATATTGACGTTGAGCCGTTAGATGGCAGCATTGCTGTTTTGTGTATATAATTTCAATAATTAATTAATTTGCAAAAACAATAGCAATAATAAATTTTTTAGTTGTGGATGCCGGTAGAGCAAGCAATTATCTATAAAATGTTATATAATTTATGTGGATTAGTTGTGAGGTTTTTTCTAAAAAGGGAGAGTAACATCTTAACCTTAGCGTATTAATATATATGATGATGATATGATGATGATAAATAGATGGATTGTTCCTGGAAATGAACAAAGTACAAGATAAAAGAAATCCGACTGTTTTCTTTTGTTATTACAATTCGTGAAAATATGGGTGGCCTATTGAAATAATGCAAACAATTTGTGCATGTTAGTTGGATACTATTTCTTTAACAGCGATATAATTTAAAGAAGTATTAACTTTAAAAAATTTAAAAATCGTAGCACGGGAAGCAATAAACTTTCCAACGAGAAAATAATTTTCTACACAGTCCCACTTGCATTGACCAAATAGAAGTAATATCGACTAGATACCGAAATTATTTCTTGTTTGAATTTATTTCGGCATCCAATCAAGTTTACTTCCGTTTCGTCAATGCAAGTGGCACTGGGTAGAAGATTATTTTCTAGTTGGCAAGTTTATTGCTTCCCGTGTTATTATTTTTAAATTTTTTAAAGTTATACTTCTTTAGTAAACAAATGATGAGAATGAAATTTTACGATGCGCGCGCACAATCCAACAAAAATCGACAGGATGAAGTTGCTCACTAATCGTATAATTACATGCGTGTAGTGACTGATACTATATTCATGATTGTCATTGAAGTATTTGCAAATATACAACACGTGTTTTATGTTCATAAAAATCTAAGTTATATCTGTGCTTTTAAATAGTATTTTTTTAATAATTGAAGTTTAATGGTGGTCCATATAATAAAAAGAAACATTTATTTATTGTGAATATTTGCGATAGAAATAGTGATTATAAGCTTTTTAAAAATATTTTAAGTGTATTTCTCTAAATAAGGTTAAGTTTCTGTACGTATGTACTTGCGTCATAAATTATTACTTTATCACTCGTTAAATATTTAAAATTAATAAATTACAGTAAATTTTCAGCATATTCGTTTATTTTCATTATTAATTAAGCTTTGTTTTAATTCTTTTAGTCAATTTAATAATTCGTTGTGTACAGTTTAATTTTTAAAATCTAATTATTTGATTGAATTTAGATTTTAACAACCGTATTTATTATCTCGGGCCAGTCGTTTTGTTATTTTATTTCCATCAATTATTTGTGTGCTAAATAAAGTTATTCTTGTATTAATCCAAAGATGCATAATTTCTAACACGCCTACATAAGTATACGCACAATTTTTTTTATCCATCGTTGTCATGCAAGGATCGATCAATCTTAAAGCTAAGTATTATGCTGGCTTTTTTCAATTATTAGAATACAATATTCATATATTTATACACAAATTTAGTTTTTTAAAAGTAGTTTAATAATAATACTCATACCGTTTGCTTTGTATTAAACTTCAGTCGATATTAGTATCAATACAAATGTTAACAATTTTAAGACGATTGCAATTATCCTACTCGATTACATAATAGTTTCAGCGTACTTAAATACATTCAATGTCTTGAAAAGTTTACAGTTTCGAATTATGGCAATTAATCTTTCTCGCCAATGTCACTGGCTAACGTTGTCAAATTACAAATGCCCCCAAAAATAAAAAAAAATGAGCCGTCGTGAAATGCCTGGTAGATGTGAAAAATTTAAATTTTTTAATGTTTTATATTTAATATTTTTATTTGAACGAAATGAAAACGAAAAAGCAAATATTCAGATAGTGGTTAATAATCAAATATAAATTCTATTTTATTATTTTATTTTTATGAAGTAATTCATCCCAGAAATATTTCGTAAAAATCTATTGAATTCATATTTTAAATTTTATAATACTGTTAGCCGATAACACGCGAAGCTGGCTGAACGTCACGTCGCGACGTGGCATCAAAACGTTTCAACTCCCATCCAAATACGCCATTATATGTTTTAAATAAAAAACAACAGCATTTAATTGAAAAATTTTGGATTATCACATAACTCTTTTTTTATGTATTTAAACGCACACCTTTCTAACACCCTATCTCTATTACAGCGTATGATCATAACTCACTACCGGGTGACTATGCTGTCGCCATCCATCACGCGTATTTACTTATTTAATTAACCGAACGTTGCTCAAACTGTGTTTTGTCTTTCCGTACGAGTATTCGGGGCACGGTTCATGTTGAGGAGGTAGTTTCAATTAAGCTTGGTTAAGGGGCTTTGGATTGATTTATAACGAAAGTCCTTGGAATGTTTAATAGCGGTCTGTAACTCCTTAACACTTTAACTGTTACAAGCGGAGTTTATCTTCTTTCATGAATATTAAGGTGAATTGGGGTGAGAATTTTGGTTCATATTTGTTTTGGAATTTATTATTCTTGTATAAGTGTTAGTGTTGACGTTTAGGTAGCTATATTGAACCATAGTCAATTTTAAATGGCTAGAACTAGATGCGATTCCTACGAAAATACTTTATAGTTTATAAATTGTGGCCGCATCTATTATTCCACAATACGTACGTTATTTTAAGCCATACTTTTGACATACCATTCGTGATAATTAGTCTTTTTTATCCTGTTACAGTGAAGTCAAAAGTAAGATGCCATAAAACCGGATCGTGTGTAGGTCAACTCCTTAACTGTAAATAAATTTTAACAAATATGGTTGTCATTTGATTCGTCGTAAAAGTCCAGGTGACATGGACTATGGAAAAGTTAAGTTAAATACCATAGCCATGGTTGATATTTTCCTTCAAAGTCTGTCATGATAAGTATGAAATAGACGAGTTTTGATGGACCAATTTAAAAATGTGAGTCTTGTATGAAAATATTGAGTAATATTAACAAACATTTAAATAGGATGATTTATATGATCTAATGATGGAGAGTCTCAATGAAAGTTAGAGAAAGTGAGAGAGTAAAATGAAAATTAACAGATAACTATAGTTACAATACTCGTAAGAGAAAATTATTGAATTATGATATACATATGTTTGATATTCGTAATCAAGTTTTTCGTGTCAAAAGCATAATTTATTAACAAAGATGCTTTGGCTTAACAGCCGATATTTTATACGGTTAATAATATATTAAAGATATACATAACACAAATGTTTTGATTCGATATTTTCGTGGTAAGTTTGGAAACTATAGAGAAGACTATTTTTTTAGGATTATAAAATGAGGAATCCCAAAATTTGTTTTTATAATAACGATTTGGTTAATTAAAATTAAAAAAGTGGTCGTTTGCCTATTGGAGTACGTATAAAATTCCACAATTGTCTATAAGGGTGAAACGAAAAACTATTTTTTTCGATTATCGTAATGTCTTGGAAAACAACCGAACTATACATTAATAAAAGAAAACATACTTTTGGTCTAACTTTATATTTAGTAATGCTCCGATGTGAAGTTGGAGAAATTGTCAAAAAACTAAGTAAATGTAAAAGATGTTATATTGACATTTTGAAAAAAAAATTGCCATTTAGATATGGTAAAAATAGCTCTCCAAAAATTTTACCATGAACATTACAGGAAAAGTAGCAATTTCTCCATACATTTAGATAATTTTAGTAAAAAAAACGCGTAGAGCAATTTGTCCAAAAACCTAAGTCAATGTAAAATGATGTTATATTAACATTTTGTAAAATAAATGCCATTTAGTTTTGGAAAATAATTAATTATGACATACACGAGGTTTTTTCAGGAACTTTTCAGAGATTCAACCGCATGTCATTAGTTGGTCGACTATTACTCGTAAACTAGTAGAGCCTACTTAGCTGCGACAATTTTCCTTTAAATTTCGTTATATACACGGTGACTGAGAATAGATGTCGGACAAAGAAAGGCGCTACTTGTTAGCTATAAAAGAATGAATTTTCGTTGAAACAAAACGTAAAACACGCCCTTTTTCTAATTAAGTTAAAAAAAATTACAAATAACTCTTTTTAACACTCCTAACACTTGCCTGTAGTGCGGTGTTTACCCTCAGCGGCGATGTCTTCGTAGCTGTTCACGGGTTATTCCGCTGAGCGCCGCTGAACAATTTGCGCAAGTATCGTGTGTACGAAAAATATACCAAATAATTATAAATATTATTTTAAATTTTCTGAAAAAAAGGTCATTTTTATTATTTTTCATTTTTATTATAACGTCTTTTTTGTCCGACACTTATTCCCGGACACCATGTATTGTGAATGCTTTTCAGCTATTCAAAAATAGCGGTTTAGCTAGTAGGGGATGCGGACCCGCAATTCTAACAAAAATGTTAAAAGTGACTCTTAAGCTTAATATTTCGTAAACGGGTTTCTGAATCTAAAAAGTGTCCATGACAGACCTTCAATATTTTTGAAAAAAAAAATTGCAATGAAACCCCACACCTATATAGAGTTCGTTACATTTAGGGCAGGAATATAATTTTGTTTTTAAATATTTCATAACTTTATCACCTACCATAAGCCTTATAAAAAGTAACAACCGCACCAATGTTAGCTTCTAATACTCATAGTCCGAGGGGTAAAATGGTTGTGACATACAGATGGACATGGCGGAATCATAAGAGTTAATGGTTTGCTTACGTAGTTAAAAATATTCCTTATGCCATAAATTTCCATAAGCCTTATCAAAAGTAACAACTGTACCAATGTTAGCTTCTAATACTAATAGTCCACAGGTAAAATGGCTGTGACCTACAGATGGACATGGCGGAATAATAAGAGTTGGTTTGATTGCGGAACCCTAAAAAAGGTTAGAAACAACTAGGAGCAGCAAGAAGGAGCAAGACGATTCGCACAAAACGGAGGCTGAGCACAGTATCTCAGCACGAAAATAGGGAGTTTTTGCAGAAATCGTCTATAAAAAAAAGACAAATCATTGTGAAAATCAATCTTCTATTTTGAAATCGGACTTATTTTGAAATTAATAGAAAAAAGAACCGCAAAGTGAATCTGGAATTGCGACCTGTAGCTAGTTCTCATAAATATATGCCTACAGACCAACAGACAGTGACGCAATTCATTTTTCAAAGGCGAATTAAATTAGGATAAAAAAATTAAAATGGTACTATTTTTAGATTAAGATCTCTTCTTTCCAAAAAGCTGTATTAAAAATTGATTACATGTAAAATCACCCAAGTTATAATTAAACCTATCGTCAAAACTCTGGGCTGGAGGGTCAGTTGATATTAAAGCTCAAATCAAGTAGATCAAATTAAGTAGAGCGTATTTATAAAAAAAATATTTATCAATATATTTATGGCTTAATTAAATACGAGTATGTAGTATTGAAAAAGAAGTCCATAACAGTTTTTTTTATTGAATATATTTGGCGTTAATTTTGTAGAAATTCATTATTCACAATTATATGAAACTAATTGATATAGTATTGTTTCTACTTTATCTAAGTAACTTATCACGACCTAGGTTTCGTTGTATTACAACATCTTCAAGTGGGCTATTAGCAAAGATATTTGCTTTATTATTTCTCCATTCAATATTAAGGAAATTTGAGTCTTATTACGTACGACGCGGCCAAGAGTGACCTTTGTTTGACAAAACAGTGGACCTTTGCTATTCAATATCCTTGTAACTCGTAGAAGCTCTAATTAGAATGTGATTTATTTTAATGTCATAATATATAAGTGTTACATATATATATATATATATATATATATATATATATATATATATATATATATATATATATATATATATATATGTTAATATATAAAATTTTAATCTTCTAATTTTTATTGAAATGTTTCCAACTCTCGTATGACTGTAAAAGTAAAAAGATGGCAATCTGATATGCAGGAAATGAAAATATAAACTCCTTAAAGTCAGACAAACGAGAAATGTTGAATTGTTTTACGTTTCAACGTTAGGTTATTTTTATAATACTTGCAGTTTATAAATACTACTTTTACGGAACTTGTTGAACCTGGGAGATGAACTGTAGTGCAGATTGTGTTCGGTTATATTCTCTGTATATAGGTGTAACACACTAATCAATGAAACTCGCAGATCCAAGAGCATCGTCAAAGAAAGCCACATAATACTCCAAACGAGTGAAAAACATTTATTTTGACAACAATAGAACCGAATGTCAATTTCAGTTAACAGTTTACTTTTAATTAATTTGTGCGATGGCTACACATTAAAAAAAGGCGATCGATATTGGTTATTCTTTGTAATCGATATTCGTTATTCTTTGTCTCCAATAAGTTATTATGTATTTCGTTACGTTATTATTTTTTTATAAACAATTCTCGATTTACTTTTTGGTTGCAAATTTTATTTTTTTTCCTGCTAAATCGTTTGGTTGTTGTATTCTAAAATTTTCCAGATTTTTTAAAAAAATATGTTCTATTTTTAAAAAGACATGCCCGTTTTCATCGATCTCCTTTAACATTAAGTCATTATCTACTGAGACGGAAAAATTTATCACATTTCCATTTCGTTGGGTAAATTCTATTTGCGATATCGTAATTTAAAGACGAAAGTGGAAATATAAATCAAAGCCGAATTCCAAGCTCTTTTCCATGCGATATTCGATTTATGGCATTACTTGACTTATTGATTCAATCGCGTGGAAATGGCTATGACACTTGGAATGGCTAAGTTGTTTAATATATATATATATATATATATATATATATATATATATATATATATATATATGTATACATACTTATGTTCACGCATTTATCTCTAACGTGGTAATTTTTTTCATTACGAAAAAAGTTCTAGTCGAAGGTTCTATAAAAAGTGAAATAGGCAAATAGGTGCAAAATTTGACAGAAATCGATCGAGTAGCTGAGGCGTGGTTTATAAAAAAATACCTACGTCTCTATTACACACACACACACAAGAAAAACGGATTAGTGAAAAATCTGTTTTGCCAAATATTTAGGGTTCCGTACGTTAAAAGGAAAGTCGGAACTCCTATAAGATCATCTGCTTACCATTCTGTCACACTTATTTTTTATTCAGAAACCGCTTGAAGTAGAAACTTGAAATTTAATACAGATAATATGCTTTTTTACTATCTTTTTAAAGGCATAGCAATAACACGCTGTTCTGCGTTTATGTTAATAGCTACTATTTGGTATATCCTTCCTGAAAGAGCTAGTTATAAGGGTTTCAAAAATACTTTTTCATAACTTCAGTGTATTTTCAGAGATATTCTGAAAAATACGCAAAAAACATGTCTCCTTTCTCCTCAATTTCCGAACATACTGAAACTGAATTTATAAAAAAGGAGGAGTTTTAGAAGCCTACGCAAAGGTTGAAGGGCAATTGTAACTATAGTTCTAGATGCCATACGTTTTAAGGGGTTATATACAGTTAGAAGACCGAAAAAAAAGCAAATTTTCCAGATTTTTTCTGAGAAAACTTTTAAATTTATTGATCTAAAAATTTGTACACATATTATGGTATCTTTTAACTATATTTTAAGACTTAGTATTAGTAAAAATATTTATTTGGAAAGGAGCTACAGCTGATCTCCGGGAGCTCCTTTCAAAAAAGACGTTTCGCGGTGACCACTATATCTCTGAACTGGATCCTTTGAAATTAAAAAACCAAACAGATTTCGTTAAAATAATGTTAAATATAGTAATTGATCGAAGGAATAAGGAAAATAAAATGTTTTGACAAAATGGCGGTTTCTCAAAAAAAAAAAAACATTTTTGACCAAAGTTTTGGCCTTAAATTGTTTATATAAAAAAAATATTTATCGGTGAGAAAAAATCTTCAATTAATTACTAAAAAATATAGTTAAGAAGCTCGTGTCAAAATTTGAGACTAATCGGTTTAGCCGTTTTTGAGTAATGTTGGTCACCGTCTTTGAAAACACCATTTTGAGAAAAACGCGTTTAAAGTTTGAAAAGTACTTTCAAGCACTCTGAAACGCCTTTTCAAATTTGTAACTTCGAAAATATTCACCGAAACGATGTGAAATTTTCTGTGTGTATTCTTAAATATATGTACATTAAGAAAATAAAATAAAAAAAATCGATTTTTTGAAAATTCTAACTGTATATAACCTCTTAAGACATTTACGATGATATATACACCTCCCACCTCACTCTATATTAGTGACGATTTATTATAAATGACGTAAATACACTTCAAACAAAGTATAGAACCCTCTATTCAGACTAGCGTTTGACCTATTTTTTGAGTAATGTAATAAAATTACTTGAAAAAACAAAAAATATACTGATAAATAAACTGACATACGAACATACAATAGATGAACTCTTCCTTTTTTTTCTTTCTTCAAGCTCTTAAGAATGCAACTTTTAACACCCTTCAAAACCCTAAAGTTTTTACGCCCTCGGCATACAGTTATAAGAGACAGACATAAATTAAAAAAATATGGCATCAAAAAAACATGCCATCATCAAACGATATAAATAGGGTACAGAACAGGATACTATGTTTTTTTTTAATTTATGTCCGTCTATTATAACTTTATGTTGACGACGTAAAAAACGTTAGGGTTTTGAAGGATGTTAAATTGTTGCATTCTTAAGAGCTTGAAGAAGGAAAGAAACAAATTTAATATTCATAATTTTTTTCTTATTTAATTGTATACATATAGACTTTCATAAAATAGTAGCAAGTAACCTTTACTTTTTCAATTAAAAAAAAACTACTTCGAAAATAGTAAGTGAATATATATCATTATTAGTTTTAATAAAATAAGTCGAAGCCAATTTATGAAAGTATATTATAGAAAACATCATGAACAGATATCCAAAACAACACATTTTTCTGATGCAATATACACGGTATATTGTCACAAAGGTGCAATATACACGATATACTGTCACAAAGGTGCAATATACACGGTATATTATTACAAAAGTGCAATACACACTATATATTGTCACAAATGACAAATGTATTGCTTTGGGTATCGTTCATGATGTTTTCTATTCATGATAGACATCAGACAGTTATAAGTTTTTGCAAAATTATAAAGCACGTCGATCATAATCTTGAAGCTTACAATTTAATATGTACGAAGATAAGCCACAGAAAACATAAAATACTTCATTTCCATCAAGTTATCTCAACATATTTCTAATCTACAGCAGATTACGCACAATCTTACATAACACATCTTAAATCATTAACCCCGTCATAACCGAATCCAAAGCAAACATTGAAACGCTTACTCCTAAACCGAGCATAATAACAATAACACAAACAATGCCGAATACGTATAAATAATGAATGAGAAGGGAGATTTACCGAGATTAAAAATAAATGAGTGGAAACGTCGACAGAAATAAGAATAATAAATGAGATGAACATCACTAGTAATGGATGGGAGGAATTATATCTTCAAAGCGACGGATTGTCCTCAGCGCCATCTGTCGGGTGAGCTCTCACCTTTCCAGTTAAGTGTAGTGATGCAGCAAAGTCGATTGAAATATTATTTTAAAATTTATCGATATCGATATATTGAGATGATGAAGAGACGTTTTGAAGGCTAATAAGTATTTGATTGAAACATAGATTTTTATTCCAAAATTCTATGTATTACTCCATAACTTTTCTTTCATCTTAGAGGAAATTCATAAACATTTTATTGTTCTAACATCTATGGAGAATGTGGCAAACCCACATGTTAGTAAAAATAATTTATTTTCACATTTTTCAAATTCAAAATGTTTCAAATTCAACACATCACTATAAAACATTATATTTTGCAAACGAAGTTAAAATATGGTTATTGAATTTTAATAGTATTTTGAAAAACCTGCCCATAAGTCAGTTCCCTATGGGGTACATAAAATAACGCTCCAACTTCGCGTATATATTGCGTATAGATGGATAACTTCAATTTTTTCAATATTTTGAGACTCCTGTCTGAAACATCTACTTGCTTGTCATGTACACAAGCTGCAACAGAAACTAAAAATATTATGACAGATGGAAAGACAGACGAATGTGATGATAGTTATAAATGTTCCTTGTTTCAGTACAGAACGTCATGTTTTAGTATTTAAAATAAGAAATATATGATTTGGTGAGCATTTTGATTAAAGAATTTTGTTACTGGTACAATGCAACGTTTATTTGCTAATCGGTTATTAAATTTAGCACATCTCAAAAGGGTCGATGTCTCTGAGAATATACATATTTTGTAATGTAAATCAACAACTAAAAACAGAGTACAATTGTTTGAGACACCATCCCTGTTTTGATGGTGATTTTGATTGTGATTTTGATGGTGATGAGCTAAAATTATAAAAAAACAAAAAAGGGAACTATTACAAAATGCATATTGCCTTAGGGTATAAATGTTTTAACTACCGTCATATATAAATGTTTTAATACAATACAGTGCGAGTTAATGTAAAAAAAACTCAAAAAAGGAATTGTAATATTACTTATTACTGGCGCAGTTATTTTCGTATATTTAAATTGAATAAAATATTTATTTCATGAAAATCTTACACTAAAATGGAATAAAATGTTTGTTTTCGTCCCTTACAATTTATACTTATTGAATAAAGAGTAGTGATATGTGAAGAAGGATGCATATCGCTTTGAAATTATTTCAATACTGCTTGTAAACATCATAGCTATCGGTCAAAAATTGTGGGTTCTCTTTACGTATACACAGTTTGGGATGTCCGTTCACCCCGCATTTCGAAGCTGCACTGACAAAGTTTTATCATTCCCCTTTTTTGTCAATTTTTTAGCTGTATTTTTGTAGTTTAAAATTACTTTGATAGAAACTGTCAGTCATTTGGGTGAGATTACCTTCCCACAACTGGCACTGATTTTAAAGGCGCTTTAAGATCAAAAACATTTTTCGTATTTATTCTCAACATCTAGTTTCTATTTAAGTTAAAATAAGGAACGTAATTTTTACCGACATTAGTTAGCACTAAAATAAATTTGTATCAGAGATATGACGTCACTTTATTGAAATGAGAATTGGTAGGAGTCTGGTGATTGATATATAATACAGATCTCACCAACCTTCAAGCGAGTACCTACAGAAAAAATGGTGCATGCTTTTCAGTTTACCAGCTGCCAATCAACTAAGTTTCGGTTCATATATTATGAAATTTTAATTTGAAGACTCTGGGAATAAAAAAATCATAGTCAATCGATAACATACCATACAGTTTTTTATCGCTATGGTTAATTTAGTATTTTATTAAACTGCTTAAAAAATCTTAATGTCGAAGTTTTTCGATAGACAAACCGGCTAGTCGCATCACTAAACACCATGTGACGCCGTCGCAGCACATCTATTTCCGGCTGCGTATATTCGTAGAACGGACGTCGCGACGCCGCTTCCTGTCAGCCTAGACGCCACGCATAGGCGGGCATCGCTTCTACAATCGGTCGTCTCTGGGACGGTGTTGAGGGTTATTTATATATGGTTGATATCAATACCGATAATTATTTACATGGCAATATCGTAAGTTTCACGATTGCTGTTGTCTCTATCGTAGAGTTACGTGCTTCTTCTATTCTTCAGTTATTTTTTTAACGTGTTGGTGCATAAAATATTGCCAAGCTAATTTTAAAATAGAAATCATATATGTATCAAAAACTCTTAATAAAGCATTATTTGTTTGTTTTACGTTAGCTGACTACAAATATATTGTTCAAAGTTCAACGTGGAATATTTAAATTGAAGGCGTATACAAAATACATTTACGCTGAAAAATATATTTTATTTTTAAACTTTATTTTTTTAAAAGATCTATCTAAATAGGTATTTAGGAATGATTAATAATAAAGAAGGAAGTGTTAATAAATTTGAAAGTATTTTACACTACGATGGGTTTAATAAAATAGTAAACTGGGATAAAGGCAGGACACATCCTCACACCTTTCATATCACGGTTTATTTTTAAAAGCTTTGAGCATTTAAAAGCTATATCAAATGTAAGAATACATTAGAAAAAAAAAACATATCTAGGGTATTAACATGAGACGTAATGTTTTTCCACAGTGAAAAAACAACCGATTACGGTTTTTTCACTATCCGAAACACCCTCTAAGAAGGTAACCAGAATAAATTCACTTAAAAGCTCTAATCCACTATTAATGTCCTAGAATTTTTCACATTTTCTAAGATTTTCTAAGAGAAATTAATGTTTAAAAAAGACATTTAAAGGGCCTATCCAATACAAATAAGGGACACTCCATAGGATATTAAAAACATATCGCTCTCATAATAACGAAATGCGATTGCGAAGAAACATAGACAAGAAAAATTAATTTTTTCAAAAAGATTTTAATTAAAATCTCCACATAAAACATGCATTTCCAAAATTTTATTCACATAGTCCTTAAACTGCAGAAATTGTGAGGTTGTGAAAAACAGACATAAGAACGGGTATAACAAAATTGTACGGATTCATTATTTCGCTACGATACTATAAAAGGAAGTATTTTTTCAAAATTATAGTGAATATTTCTCGGAGTATGGTACTTAAAATTCTGAAAAATAATATTCTGAAGTTCGTTACAACTAGTCCTATTGAATGGAATCCGACATGGTATATAATAAAATGTGAAAGTCGTTAGCTACAGCAAAATAATTAGCAATATGCCTATTACAGGCATTTTTTAAGTTTCTCTCTCAAACCTGTCAAGCGCGAGTAAGACTCTCACTACATGGGTTCGTATACATTTAGGCACTTATAAACATTTAAGGTTACATAGCATTTTTAATTAGATTATTTACAAATATTAATTTTTCAAGGCGTAAATAATATCTTTCGCATTTAAAAAAAATTATAATTCCACATAGAATTAGTAGTCATTGACTTTTGGATTGTTCCCTTTACTTGTGCTAACAGACTTCCTAATACGTCGTTTTTTGAAGGTTTATAGGTCGACCCGAAGTACCCTGTAGTTTTTGATGAACAGTAAGTAAAACTACTGTGTGAATAAAAAAAATACGTCTTAAAGAGCCGTATCTTTCTGCTGAGTGTACCACTCAATAAACAATATTAATTTAACTTGACACCTCAAGTTGTTTCTGAGAAAAAGGGCTTTGACAGATAGACGAACGGACGGAGGGGCAGACAACCGATTGATCCTATAAGGGTTACGTTTTTTTTGTTTTTAGAGAACTAAACCCAGAAAAAAATAATACATTTAACACGAAACATTTTTTAATAAAAAAAATTACGAGAAATTAAAAACTTATAGAATTTCTTTCAAAGCTAGTAGAAGTTTTTGTTATTATGAAGTAAAATTTTCAGGATTATTTACAGGTAATCGGTGTGATAATTTTGACAACAAGAGAAAAGAACAGCATTTGAATCTTAAGGGTACAATTTTATAGACACAAGTTTCAAATATGCCTGTATCTTTATACTTGTATATACATATATGTATATACTTGTATATACATATGGTATCGCAACAAAGCGTTTTTTAATTAGCTACATATTTCGTCGATATCTGCATCACATTGATCGTAGATGGAACTTAGGAAATGTTTAATGAAAAGGAAAATCGTTATGCTGTTTCATTATTAACCTTAACGTTATTTGGCCCTAACCTCTCTTTCGAGTGAGTGCCTCTAAACGTACAAAAAAAACGACTGAAATCTGCAACAAAGTGGAATCGTAGCAAGTGGGGGCGGCAGGGTTCAAAGGGACGGGGCTGCGTCGATGGAGGAAAATTTCAATTTGAACAGCGCCTCAGGTGAAGTGCAGGGGTAGAGCCTTAAATGTTTACCGAGAGGGATGCGAGAAGTGGCATTCACACCGAGGGTAAGTTCTTGTTGCGAGTTATCCGTCTTCTGAGCGTAATTCTGAGGTAACAATGTGGAAATCCTTTAATTTTCACAAATAATTATATTTACATTCAGTATGTAATCAATTGTGTATAAATTATATTTTCACTTGCAAAATATTATTCAAATTGCAAAATAGTAAAATATTATTCAGATTGTGACATATTGCCATGGGACAAACATATATGAGTTCACATATCCTTATTGCCAAAAGGATGTACATGTTTCTACTAATACTCTGATAAAAAATAACGTCAGCTGATGAAGCAAATTAAATTCTTACTCAAGACAGGAAAAGATACGACATTGAAGGATCATGTCAAGAATCGAAACTTATATTGGAACGAAGTTTCTTATCGTAGGTTACGCACTTGGCGAATGAGAGCTAATCCGAAAAAAGTGTAAGATTTCGACCGACACTTTTGCTACAGTATAAAAGTGTAAGATTTCGGCCGACCCTTTTGCTACAGTATAAGGATTTGCATGTTTATAAGCATGTGTGGTATATTATTACAGTATAGACGTGAGGCGTGCCCATTATCTGTATTAATTTAAGTGTATATATGTGTTTAGCAATCCTTGCGCGCTATAGTACTCATAACCTCTCTGCACTATTTTTAAACTCGTGTTATAGTTATCAATAAAGAATGAATTGTAAAAGTAGTTCAGTAGAAATTGAGGATAGCGATGATGAAGTCAGGTAAGTACCAATGTGAAAGTGACGATAAGTTGATGATTTATTGTAAACTTAAATTTTGGTATCATTTATAATAATCAATAATAAACAGGATGTTTATTTTCATAATTAAAAAAAATTATTAAATACAATTTTATTATTTAAATTTTAAATCAATTATATCCTTCATTTATTTCTTTTAATTTTTCGTTTAATTATTCTTAAACTTTGTTAACTTAATTCATTGTACCTCTTATTTAATACATAATATATAGCAAAAAGAACTTAGTACCTTGCGGATGTCCCATAAGACCTCTCATTCTTTTTGTATTTCATGTTTATATCAATTAGTTGTAATGTGTTTATTCACTTGTTTCTTTATCTATATATAAAAAGTTAAATATCAATTATTGCCTGACTCATCACAAAATCTTCCGAACTATAAAACCTAAAATTTGAATATTTGTGCCAAAAACTTATTGTGACCACAATGCCAGATTTTGATTCCATATGCTCCATTATATTATAGATCTAAATCATGCAAGTGATTATATTTGTGTCAGCATTTTTCAACCGAAGAGCTGTTTCACCTAAGCTCCTTTCAGAATGATTTATCTTTGATTTATGATATCTCGTAGTTTCCACTGATATTAGAAAAAAAAACTATCTGCTTAAACTATGCTTCTTATAATCAATTCGACAATCATCTGACTTCAATTTTGCCAACATTACTCTCGTAACGGTGTTGTAACCACCCATTTGCATAATATGGGACATTCAACAAGTTTTATATTATTTACTAGCAACCTTTCACGCTCTTCACACACAAAAAGTTGTACTGTACTAGATCTTTACAGATCTTAAATAGTTCCCCTTATGGGGTATACTCAAAGGTCGAAATATATTGATAATATTATAATTACTAAAATGTAAATGTAACCCACATAGGATAAGAAAAAAACGATATTAAAAATGTAACAAATACCGCCATTTAGTGAATAAAATACATATTCGTGATGGTTGCTTATAAAAGAAAACAGATGTCGCTGTTCAACTAGTTAAGTAATAACGATTTTTATTACAAATGTCGACCAAATTTCTAAGGTATAAATTTGTAAAAATTCATCAAAATCCATTCGACGGTTTTTGTGTGATGCATGACGCATGAAAAGTTTTAATTTCCTATAATAAATATTTGACATGCAGACGCATGAAAAGTTTTAATTTCCTATAATAAGACAGAACATAAGGAAAAAATACAAAGTCTTGTATGTCAGTATATTAAGGAAGATTGGATAAAAACATATGAAGTGTTATGAAACACCCGACAGAATCGAAACTTCTTTCGCATTGCATATACAATCAAATATTTAGTTACTAATTAAGATAACATAATAGCTACACACATTGTACAGCATAAATAAAAGACGTTTTTACAATCACACAAAAAAAAACACTTAACAAAAGACCAAAATACATAAACAGGTCAAGTATATCAATAAATTCTACATGTACATACACACACACACACACATATATATATACAATGAAGGAACAAAATGCATCAGACAGGTTGAATTTTCTTTCTCTTTTACTTCATCTCTTTCAGTCACATAAACAATACTTACGCTCTGTCCAGCCAATGAGGAGCGTTTCATTGCCACGTTCGTTCGTGACGTTTCAAACCTCCGTTAAGAAACTTCGGTTCAAAAAAATACTATCTCTGTACCCTCCAAGCCTTATACTTACTCAGCCTACCCCAGCCCAAACGCGCTGAGGTTACTCTAAATGAATTTCGCCACTCCACGCGTCGTAACATCGGCCCTTGTGCTACAACCTGACGTCATCTCCATGCATAGTAACCAATGTCTTTATACGCCGCTGGTGTTGTTGAACATTTGCGTTTAAGTACCTATATGTATCTAATCTATACGGGTCCTATTTTAAATAAAATTAGCACTAAATTTTGGAGTATTTTTGCATCAAATCTATTCTATTTATTATTATAAATTATTGGAAACCATAAAGTTGAACTTAATGTTACTAATTTTAGCAGTATTAACTCTCGGGGCTTTGCCAAATCCAATTATGTGGGATGTATGTCAAAAGGATTTTCCCCTTAAGTGTCTGAAATGTTTCATGACATAATCTGCGTTTGAATGTATAAAAGTGTATTAAGGCTTTTTATTCCTGTACTAATATCGATTTATTGAATGTGTTTGTGTGCATTCACAAACGGGTTTAAATGTTTTATTGCTTTTGTTCTATCTTTGGAAAGTATTATAAAATATCGTTATTATTAACATTACTAAGAGGAATGATACTTTCAAATGATGTGTCCAAGTATATATATATATATATATATATATATATATATATATATATATATATATATATATATATATATATAGACGCTATTAACCAATCAGAGATTAGAATAATTAGAGTAATTATGAATATTATTTAATATCGGGGTTAGTTAGCATTTCTTTGATATAATTATAATTTCCAGATAATTTAATGGATATAATTTCCAATAACTATAATTTCCAAAAAAGTATAATTGATAAATTACGGGTTTAATAAAGTGTTAAAATGAAAAGCGTTAAGTTTAACTTAAAAACGATAAAGAATGGAAGAACATCATGCGTTATAGGTTGCTCTCATAAATCATCAATCGCGTCCTTCATATTAAGAATCTGGTTCATAGCATATAGATAATAATTTTAAAATTAAAGCTAATTTATGAAACCAATTACATTCCGGGCAACAACTAAGTAAATATAGCAACGCCTGAAATAAATAATCACACAATAAAAATGTAACGCTCAAAAACAACATGGCAGACATCTTCCTACGGCAGCTGCGTGGTTTTTGTTCTCCTTTGATTTATACCTGTCAATAAAATTCAAGTATACGGAAAAGAATTTTTTTTAACAAATCTTGAAGAATTCTTTGCAGAATTTAACCAAAAAAAGAGTTATGTATCAAAATATAGAGCTTGAAATCTATCCGGTCCAAACTCAATAAAATTTTCCCAAGTTCAGCCAATTGTCCTTAACCTACGATCACGTATTTATATATATATATATATATATATATATATATATATATATATATATATATATATATATATATATATATATGTCATCACAATCAGTTTAAAAGAATACCGCGGTGAAAATGGTCTATATTGTAATCCAATGCGAAAAATGCTATTTAACGACTCTTTCTCGTGCGAAAAACCCTGCTTTTCTTTTCATTTTCATTTATTTAGAATAAACTTGTGAAAAAATGTGTTGAATGGTTCCTTACTAAACTGTTACGATAAAACTTTAGATTTTAAAATTAAGTTTTTTTGCTTTACATACCAAATTACCATGACCATCCATACTTTTTTTTTTAATTCTACATAGTATATAAAAATACATAGTATAAAAAATACACAGTAAATAACTCACCTCCAACGTTGTCTTCCCAGAAGCTTGCCATTTCAGAAGATGTTCTCCTTTCAAAGACCATCCTGGAGCGTAGCTAATCAGCCCATTTTGTCCTGCAGCTGATCCTAAACTATCGATTTGATTTGAGCTCCCAGCAAAACTATCTAAATTCGTTCCATCTATCTCCTTCTGATTTTCAGACTCTTCCAAATTGCCGATTGGGGCGCTTATTTCTAAACCAGTCTTTACTTCTTGGACTTTTTGTCTTAAGCTATCAGTCTTTTTATTAATATTCTGTATTCTGAAGAAGGCTCTGCCGTGAATTTTGCAACTTTTCGTCGTTGAGAAGAAAAATGAACTTTTTTTAAGCGACTTTTCCGTTTCTTTAACTTTTTCCTCATTTTGAGATGTCGATGTGGACGGTACATCATCAAGATTTTTTAATGTAGATTCTGCGGGATCATGAATTTCGTTTTGGTATTGCACATTGCCGTTGGCTGCTTCATCAGCGGTAAAAAGTTGGGTTCTCTGTACGAATGGGGTGGCTTTAGTGTAAAACTCGTAAGTTTCAGGTATCTTGAAGCTGGCAGGTATGGTTGTTCTTCGATTTTGGAGGAGGCGCTTTTCGATATACCTCTTTGACATAGTTTATAATCTACTTGTTTGCATCGAAACATTGAAAGCCGACAAGTTTAAAATATGGTTTTAAAATAAAATAAGAATTATTTTTAATTGTTTTTTTGAGGGTGGTTTTCGTTGTATCTTCAGGTATTTACCTTTTTATTGTTCTAACTTTTCTTATTAATATTACTAAATAAACTAACTTTTTTCTAAATTTATTTATTAGTATATTTATACTTTTATCACTGTTTAACTTTTGTTTAATACTGTTTTTGTAATTTGAGCTAGAAAAAACTAATTACATCTTGTTTGTGCTTAATTGTTCTTTTTAACAATTTTTAAATTGTATATATTGATGTGTTCCGTGACCTTAAATACCACTTAATACCATGTATTGTTCAATTAACTGTGACCATCATCAACTACTCTAAAGTGAAGAAGAAAATGCAAGAAATTGTTAGAATCCGATTCACGACAAGTTATCGTAAGGTATGAGTAAGCGATTTCAATTTGGCTTTTCTTGTCTGCCCACTTATCATTTTCAATTGTAAATAGCAAAGTTAATATTATGTGTTACGTGGAAATATATGCAAGTAAATATTTCAAATAATTCTTATCGATAAGCATCTTATTAGACATCTAATACAGAACAGATATCGAATCCTGGATATCGATATCAAGTCGATGCGACGAACATATACATAATGCTGGTTATTTGGAAGAGCACACTTTTAAGATCAAAATAAAATATAATTTTTTTTATTTAGACCTTCGTTTATTTATTTAATCATTTTGTCAACTTTAATATATGTTACGGACTTATTGAACATTACTTCGAGGAGAAATGTAATTTTCAATAACGATTTTATTTCTTATTTCAACGTATTCTAAAACATAATTACGCAAAAACTTTGAGGAAAAAACTTACAAAAAACACAGAATTACCAATATAATTTTTCTGCGTAATAAAACTAGTATCGCTCAATATTAAAAGCTGCGTTGCGTCGTATCGTTTTGATTGTGCTGCGCTGCACACGGTGCGCGTGCTCTACAGGGCATCTAACCCTTGCATTTATATTGAAACAGTGTATTTCGAGAACGGGATGAAATAGGAAAAAGTTTTATTGGCAATAACTGTCCTATTTTGTACTCAGGAATCTATAGAAGGCAGTTTGCCATATTAATTTAATAACAATAACCTGTATAGTGTATCCTTGGTGTTGGTGATTAAAAATCGGCCACTTATAATCCATTTCACATGTCACATTTTTTGTTTCTCTTTGTTGTATTATTTGACGATCACTTATTTTGTTTTTATATATAACTTCTGTGCTTTTCAGCGATTGGTCTTTCTTAATTATAATCTATTTATGCAATTTATAAGGATACTAACTCTTATATTCTTTACGTTGTATTGGCTGTTTGAAATTTCTTGTCTTGCAATAAGATTGACATCCGCTGTACATACATATCTTTCCAAGTTTACTAGTAAATTTAATAAACAAAAAAATTGTTTCCACTTAACAAAAACACTGTACATTGATCCAAATTACTGTTCTAAAAAGTATTATTTATATTGTATATAATTAATGCAAAAAGCTTATTCATCAATGTCTAAGCGTAAAGTATACAAATTTGTTTATACAAATATATTTGAATAGACAAAAACCAAACGCATAGTTTGGTTGTTGTCTAATTGGCTACTGATGTTGTGTTAGATGATCTATGCGTACGTTGAAGCTATGTACGTTGAAGCTATGTACGGTGAAGCTATGTACGTTGAAGATATGTACGTTGAAGCTATGTATGTTGAAGCTATGTACGTTGAAGCTAAGTACGTTGAAGCTATGTACGTTGAAGCTATGTACGTTGAAGCTATGTACGTAGAAGCTATGCACGTCGAAGCTATGTACGTTGAAGCTAAGTACGTTGAAGCTATGTACGTTGAAGCTATGTACGTTGAAGCTATGTACGTAGAAGCTATGCACGTCGAAGCTATGTACGTTGAAGTTATGTCAGTTGAAGATATGTACGTGTGAAACGTTTTTGACAAAAGTTGGGAATTGATTATTCGGAGATTTTTAAATCCAACAAATATTTTTTAGAATCTGTATCGATTTATCGGGATCCGTACTTCAAAAAAAAATAAAGGTCTCGGCCCTTCTAAGATCATTCGTGCGTTTGTCTACCACAGCCGTTTTTCTCGGAAACGGCTTGACGAAAAAACTTGACAAATATATATATCTGGAAATTTAAATGAGCAAGTTAAATACTCAAAAATTGGTTTGCAATTCCATGTATAGCGTATCAGTAACATATTAAACATATTTAAAAAATATTCCCCCTATCCCGATTTCCGAAACTAATGAAAATAAAATTATGAAAATTGGGGTTTTTGAAGCCTACGGACAGATTATGAAAACTATAGCTTTGCTTTTACATTTGAGATAGTCACAATAAAAATCAAGTAATATCTTTTCAAACGTGATGAAAATAGTTAGTACCTCTCTCTCCAGTATGTATCGTAATAAAATATTCAGATTTAAATTGAACCTTTTGAGGTACAAAACCTTAATATGTGTTTAATAAAACAAAATATGATTAAACAGGCGGACATATAAATTATCGTGACTCTTAAATATTAAATAATCGCTACAGTTTCCATAATTTTTATGTAGGCTTTTTTCATAATTTTATGTTAAATAGTTTCAGAAATCAGGTTACGAAAAATATTTTTGAAGCTATAGTTCTTCAGGCGCCTTATGAAAAAATGATGGGAGTTAACTTTTAGACGCCCGCGCACTATGCAACAAAAATCGACAGGATGAAGTTGCTCACTATACATGCGTGTAGTGACTGATACTATCTTCATGATTGAGGTATTTATAAATACAACCCGTGTTTTATATTTATACAAATTTAAGTTATATTTTTGCTTTTAATATTTATATAACAATAAAAAAACATTTATTTTTTGTGAATATTCGTGATAGAAATAGTGCTTTTGAGCTTTTTATAAATATATTTTAAAGTATTTCTCGAAGTGAGTTTAAGTTCTGGTATGTATTTATTTGCATTATAAATTATAAATTATTTTAAAATATTGCATATAGATTTAACCAACCGTATTTATAATCACTCTCCAGACCTTTTATTATTTTATTTCCATTAATTACTCGGGTGTTCAAATAAGTTATATTTGGCATACAAATAAGTATAACTTCTAACGTACATACATACGTACATACACTTAGTTTTTTCACATATTTTTTATGTATATTACTGGGGAGAAAGCGTGTTTTGTTTAAATATTCCTAGATCTTCAATTTTTTTTTCTCTTGTTGTGCAAGAGGCTGCTGTAAAGTCTAACGGTATATTTATTAAAAATTGAGAAATCACCGTCATCTAGTGGAATTGATTGTAAAATAGCATTTATGATGCTTGGTTGTAGAAGAGATATGTGTAGTTTTCAATGAATTAATTAATAATCGGTTAATTAATTAATAATATAGTCGGATACTAATCGCACACAGACACATCATTGCTTTGTGATATATATGTGTACTTATATATATATATATATATATATATATATATATATATATGTATATATAATGTAAATATATATATATATATATATATATATATATATATATATATATATATATATATATATATATATATATATGTAAATATATATACACACACAAACGAATATTTTTATAAAATAAACCGAATATGTTAACGCTTTCCCCGGAATGATATCATTTTTCGCCGATTGCACAATGGTGTACCGGCTTTACATCATGTGACGTCACGTCGGGCAATGACCGCTACGCCACTCACTCTCCAATCCCCGCCTCGCCCTAGACGCCCCATCCCCGAATTGACGAAATTATCATAAGCGACCTACGCGAATGTGGCGGATATGTTTAAAAAATTGGACGGAGCATGTTATTTTAATATTAATTTCATTTAAATTGGGTTATATAATTTCGTTAGTCTTCAAAATACATATCAATCAGCATTGCATTGAATAGTGAATTCAAATTATTTATCGAACAAAATTAATAACCTATAATTGAGCATTAAGCTGTCATTTAACAACAATTCATATACACACTTTCATAACACAATGTTTCCATAATAATGAGAACACAAAATAGCTAGTAATTGTTATCGAACCTTCCCAAACTATTATTAGCCGTCAAAGTCGTATTTTCTCTTAAAAAAATATGTTGTACTGGAAACATTTACATTTTTGAACAAAGCAATAAGAAATGTTACTTAAACATACAATTTTTTAAAACCACGTGAACAGAACAGTAACAACTCTACCCAAGGAAAAAATGTAAGCAAAAAATTGACCAAATAATGGATGCGTTTGGCAATATACATGTATACATATATATATATATATATATATATATATATATATATATATATATATATATATATATATATATATACATATATATATATATATATATTTATATATATATAAATATATGTATATATATATATATATATATATATATATATATATATATATATATATATGTAATCTTGAATATCACAAAAATTATGATATTTACAATTACCGTTGTAGTTTTCCCAAAACGTTTGCATAGGCTACAAAAGACCTGCTTTTTCATAATATTTTTCATTTTCATATTTCATTTCAGTATTTTCAAAAACAAATCGAGTAGACATATTTTTCACGTATTTTTCTGTGTCTAAAGAAATTACTACCTAAATATTTAATAGTGCTTTTAAACAATAGTATAAACCACGTATGGAAATTTTCGAGTGTTTAATTGGCATCCCTTAATATTTCCATAAAATAATTTTTCAGCGTTTATTATTAAAATATGATCGGGTTAATATATTTGATTATCATCCGCAACGACAAGTTTTTACTCAAGAGAAATCTAAGAAAAACGATTATGACAGACATACAAACGGACAGATGAGTGATCTTGCAAGATTTGATTTTTTCTTTTGAGATTTTGAGACCTCTAAAAATAAAATTAACATATTTTAACCTATTATGCTTTTTGTTTTTTAATATAATATCACTAACCTTAATTATATCAGTCTAAATTATGTAGCAACACGCAATAAAAAAACTGTCAGTATTTTAAATGCTATTTTACTTTTGGGATATTGTAACAGTAAACAATACGAAGGAAATGCAAATAAAAAATTACATAATTCCCACTAACGCAACAGTACTACTTGTTTCTTCGGTAAACATGTACCCTCCAACTTCCATTAACAGATCTGCTTTTCATGCATCACTAACGGACGGGTCTTCCCTGCATTATAACAAAACAAATCCTATTCCCAAACGCGTGGCGTAAAATAACATGCAAATTCGAACCCGGCGCTTCCCGCATGTAAATTTGACCCGCCCGCTTCACATTTTCCAGCAAAATTAGATGAATATACTTTATATTGTCAGCCCATAATACGCATATGATACATACATATGTGTCAGTAACATATAAAAGACACGTTATAGCAGAGATACTTATAATAAAAAATTAGATGAATATACTTTATATTGTCAGCCCATAATACGCATATGATACATACACATGTGTCAGTAACATATAAACGACACGTTTTAGCAGAGATACTTGTAATAAAAATTAGATGAATATACTTTACATTGCCAGCCCATAATACGCATATGATACATACATATGTGTCAGTAACATATAAAAGACACGTTATAGCAGAGATACTTATAATAAAAAATTAGATGAATATACTTTATATTGTCAGCCCATAATACGCATATGATACATACAATGTGTATAGTAACACATAAACGACACGTTTTAGCAGAGATACTTGTAATCAAAATTAGATGAATATACTTTAGATTGTCAGCCCATAATACGCATATGATACATACATATGTGTCAGTAACATATAAATGACACGTTTTAGCAGAGATACTTGTAATAAAAATTAGATGAATATACTTTATATTGTCAGCCCATATTACGCATATGATACATACATATGTGTTAGTAACACATAAACGACACGTTTTAGCAGAAATACTTGTAATACAACGTGGGACGGTACAAGCAATTCGCTAGTGGTAAGAAATGGCCTGTTCCGTTTACGAATATGAAGAAAAATCTATAAATATATCTATTTTATCGTTTGCATTTGATAATAACAATGATATATACATATGTGTACAGCAACATATAAACGCCACGTTTTTACCAGAGATACTTGTAATACAACGTGTGACGGTACAATCAATTCGCTAGTGGTTACGAATATGAGGAAATATATATATATATATATATATATATATATATATATATATATATATATATATATATATTTTATCGTTTGCATTTGATAATAACAGTGACTATTGCTTCCGATTCCCATTTTCCAGTAAAAATATATTAATACACTATATATTGTCCGTTTGTAAAACATATAAGATACATGTATCTGTGTGCAGTGATATATAAATGACACGTGCATATGTGTGTAGTAACATATAAATGACATGTTTCTAGCAGAGATACTTGTAATACGAGTGACAGTGCAAGCAAGTGGTAACAAATTGCTTGTGCCGTTAACGAATATGAAGAAAAATCTGTATATTTATTTTATCGTTTGCATTTGCTACTAACGGTGCTTCCGCTTCCTATTTTCCAGTAAAATTATATTAATACACTTGTATTGTCAGTTCGTAACACATATAAGATACAGGTATACTTATGCGGTAATATATAAAGCACACGTGCATATGTGTGTAGTGACATATAAATGACATGTTTCTAGCAGAGATACTTGTAACAAAACGTGTGATGATACGAGTAACTCGCTCGTGTTAACAAATGACTTATCCTGTTTAGGAATAGGAAGAAAAATCTATAGATATATTTTAATTGTTTTCATTTGATAATAAACAATTGCTTCCATTTTACATTTTCCAGCAAAATTCAATGAATGTATTTTATATTGTCAGTCCGTAATACACATATGTATAATATATGCATATTTGGGCAGTGACATATAAACGACACGTTTTTAGCAGAGATACTTGTAATACAACGTGGGACGGTACAAGCAACTTGTTAGTAGTAACAAATGGCTTGTCCGTTTACGAATATGAAAAAAATCTGTATATTTATTTTATCGTTTGCATTTGATAACAATAGTAACTATTGTGTCCGCTTCTCATTTTCCAGGAAATTTGGATAAACACACTTTATATTGGCAGTTGTAACACATATCAGATACATGCCTATGTGTGTTGTAATATATAAATGACACGTTTATAGCAGATATATTTGTAACAAAACGTGTAACGTTACGAGTAACCGCTCGTGCTAACAAATAGCTTAGCCTTTTTAGGAATAGGAAAACAAATCTGTGTATATATTTAATTGTTTAACGTTAATAATAACAGTAACAATTACTTTCATTTCACATTTTCCAGCAAAATTAGATGAATATACTTTATATTGTCAGCCCGTAGTACACATATGTATGATACGTGCATAAGTGGGCAGTGACGTATAAATGACACATTTCTACCAGAGATACTTGTAACAACGAAGGACAGTACAAGCAAGTGGTAACAAATGTCTTCTCCCATTTAGGGATATGAAGAAAAATTTATATATTTATTTTATGGTTTGTATTTGATAATAATAGGAATTATTGCTTTCGCTTCACATTTTCCAGTAAAATTATATGAATACATTTATATTATTAGTTTGTAACACATATATGATACATGTATATGTGTGCAGTGATATATAAATGACACGTTTTTAGCAGAAATACTTGTAAGAAAACGTGTGATGATACGAGTAACTCGCTCATGTTAACAAATGACTTACCCCACGACTTACTTTACTTTGATTGTTTGAAGTAGATGATATTATAGAGTAGACTCAAAATTAGTTGAATATACCATATATTGCAAGTCTGTAATACAGATATTGTGTGGCTTAACCGTTTAGGAAAAGGTGGAAATACCTGTATTTTTATTTGATTTTTTGGTTGTTTTCTATTGGTAATAACAGTAAGTAGTTGCTAAACTATTGTAAAAATTTTCACAAACGACATAAAGTAGTCACAACGTGTCCACAGAAGGATAGCGGGAAAATATCGATGTACCGAAGTAATGATATTTTTCGCAGAAATATCAATATTTATCGGCGAGAGTTGTTTGTTGGATATATAGATATTTCGATAGTCAAATTTAAATAATGATATTTTATCGATATTTTTTAAATTTGCTACCATTTTTTTTTTAAATCAAATAAAGTAGAGACAACGTCATCTCTTTGGGATGGATTTGAGCAAATAAGTACTGAATCTTACTCGCTCTATAAGTACTGAATCTTATAAACTTAAATCCATATAAAAATTTAAGGTGGTTAAAAATTAATGGTATTAAATATTGATATTATTTTTCACCATTGGCAATACTTTTATAAATTATTAGAAATTTACTGAAATAATATTGAAGCATAAATTCCGTTGCCCTGATTTATTTTTCATATTTAACGTACGAAGTCAAAAATCGAGGTCGGAAACAGCGAAGGAAACGTCGCATCAAATATATTACTGGACACTTTTGGTTGCCTTTTAAAATCCATTAACAATATGCGAGAAAAACTAAAAAGAAATAATTTTTTTAATTATTTCTACATATTTACGTAATTCAATTACCAGACTAATTAACGTTAAATAATCCCTTTTCATTCAAATTTGGAAGATCCGGACTTACTAATCAATCAAAATCTTAGACGGCAGCCTTAAATAAATAACGTTGGTCGTGGAATTTTCAGCAAAATACACATTCTACAGCGTCTTCTACAATTTATTTCAATTAAAACTTTGTTAAATGATTACTTTAGCCTGGTCAGATTATTAAATTTGTGCTGTGTTAACCTAATTAAATATCGATTAATTAAATCAGAACGCCTTTACTTTTGTAGCCGCTATATAGTTGAATGTGTGTTAAGTCACGTCTCAACTGAATGGAAATACGTTATCGGTACAATTTAAATTTCTGTACCCATATCATTTTTAAAAATTCTAGCAGTCTATCTTATCTTAATATACCGAGAGTTAGTGACCATTTTGACGTAAGTAGTTATAATGATAATGAGGTATTTGAAGCAATGTAAAATTTCGTACAGTACTAAGCTTATGTTACCCAAATCGTAAAATGGAAACTCGGCGAAGGAGAATGTTAGTGGGTGGTTATTTACACATATCTAGATGTTCAAAGTTTGAAAATAAACAAAACATATGCAAAAGTTTTTGAAGCACTTTGTGATTTTAATACATTATAAACAGTTTTAATTAAATAAAAAAATGCCATTAGATTTGGGCGGTTTTCAGTGTTAACAGGTCAACTTAAAATTACATTATACAAAGTAGGCACTTGCGATAAGTTTGTACAGTAAATTAATTACATCCTTAAAATGCGATTTACTAAAAGTTTTTTTATTATACAAAATATAATAAAGAATCTTACGTTTGTGCTACAAATAAGTAATTTTATAAAGGTAAACTTTCATGAGACTTTTTATAACAATACTAGCTATGTTTCACTCGCGGGATATTCGGAATAAGGAAAGTTACTATGGTTTTGTTTATCTCATATATGCTCTTGAATATAAACTATTATCATACCAAATTTCACCAAAATCCGTCCAGTGTATTTCGGGTGATTGAAGAACAAATTAACATACATACCGACAGACAAAAATTCTAAAAACATATTTCTGGCTTCTTTTATCATTCTTTATGCTAAATACTCTTTTAAAAAAAAATCCATGTATAAAATTCACTTTGTTACAATTTTTATTATTTATATGGATTGTAATGTTTTATTACAACACCGGAAATATGACCCAAATATCTTAAATTTTTCGCCGACTCTCAAACTATAGATTTAGAATCTAGGTATTAGTATCCATAGTCTCGCATTAGGTTCTTAACATCTCCTCACTATCTTTGTTCTCAAACATATCTTTGATCGGTGTTAATATTTGAATTATTATTTCAAAAGCGTCAAAAAAATTGTTTGCATTGACCAAAATTTGTTGGATGATGTCAGCTAGGAAAAAAAAATATGAAAATATGAAACTAAAAGAACATTGAAAATATGAAACTAAAAGAACATTGAAAATATGAAACTAAAAGAACATTGAAAATATGAAACTAAAAGAATATTGAGTGTTCTTGTTTATGAATTGCATTAAGGGCAAAAAGCGAGCGAAGTGACTCTTCTACGTGTACTCTTCTATGACATAGAAAAAAAGGCTATTTTCAAAGATTCAAAGAAGGATATTTTCATCTTTCTTGTATTTTTCATCCAAGACACCTCCTACATTAAGTTTGAAAAACTAAATAGCCTTATTGAGAAAGATCCCAGATTTAGTTCGTGTTATCTGGCTGAGCTAGGCATATGCTCTCATACTGATATAGAAAAATAACTCCACTCTTTGAGGAAAAAGTGAAAATACTCCCTTTTGCTTCCGTATGAGCTGATAACCCTTTAACTTCAGAAAAGGGCATAGGCTTGAAGCTAATAATTACCCATTAAGACGCGTGATAAAATAATCTCATCATTTTTTCTCCGCTATTATATTCTCCGTATTTGTTTGACCTCTCGCCCAGCGATTGCCATATTTTTCGTTCACTGTCTAATTATTTACGATATAAAAAAATTAAAGGCATAGACCAGTTAGAAGTTATACTAACCCAATGTTACAAACTTCGAATAACTCCAAAGGAAAAGAATTTTATCTCTCCACACATGCTGGCGCCAAATAGGAAATAAAGTTGTTGATAATATAATTGAAGACTGATTTTGATAACCAACCTTTCATCTCCGTCAGGATAACGCTATTCATTCCTCACGAGAAACCAAGAAATTAGCTACAATTAAATGAACCTACGTGATGTAGTCTTATTTCTACTTTCTTTAAGTTCTTACTACGACCTATTGTGTGGTGGACTGTTAGCAAAGAATGCTAATAGCACCTGAAGATGTTGTAATACAACGAAACCTAGGTCGTGGTAAAGAACTTAAAGAAAATAGAAATAATACTACATCACGTAGTTTCATTTAATTGTGAATAATGAATTTCTACAAAATTAGCGCCACATATATTCAATATGACAAAATAGCATTTCACCCATTCCCATTCTCTATCCTGATTTGTAAAGTGTTTACAAATTTATTGATTGACACCTCAACAATGGCGTATTACATCAAAAGGGAAAACGAAAAGATAATCTTACGTCGTACATAAACGAATTTACAATTCCCTCAAATCCTAACACGGATCAAGCACAATACCTTACAAATATTGTAACACGAATGAAAATATTGTATAGACATCATCAGCATTCATATCTTGGGGCGTGTATTGATCGCCATCCATGTGGGTAGATATGGACGGGCATGCATCTCACGATTGTGGATAATCCCTCGAAGCCTGCAACACGTGTATCCGTGTGCACGTGTACGAATACGTGTATGTGTGAGTCCGCCTTCCTGGCTACACGATGACAAACCGAATTTGACAGACTGCGCGGCTAAGACCTAGAGTACAGGATGGTTCACGGTTATTTTGCTATTTGTGGTTTTTTTGACATTATCTTCTATCGTGGTAGTGATGATATAGCTTTGAAGGACAGCAAACGAAAATATAACCTTATGTCTATGTAAATATAGTCTATGTCCTTATTCCAAATACATAAATTATATTAAATGTGTTATAAATATAATTTAGGTTTTTTTAAGACGATTTTATTAGCTTCACTTATGTGTAACTATGTATTTAAATAAATCTAGCAAGATCTCATCCAATTCTAATTGTTGTATTGATTTGAAACTTTGCAAACTTATTATGATGACTGAAACTTTGCAGGTTTATGCAATTCTCACTATAGTGCAGTAATATGGTACCAACGATGGTGGAAAAAAAGGTGGACATAGAAATTTCTCAATGGCTAACGCCTTCGAATTTAGGCTTATTTGACTTGTTTCAATGAACCCTTTGGTTGCTGTAAATAAATTTGTAAAGATTGCTAATCTTCCGCCTTAAGATGTTGTTATACAACGAAACCTAGGTCGTATTGAGAATGAAAATAAAGTAGAAATAATACTACAACACGTAGTTTCACTTAGTTATAAATAATTTTTTTTTCCTTATTCGAATTTGTGGAAAAAATAAATAATTTTTTTTTTCACAAATTCGAATAAGAAAAAAAAGCTATTCACTTTTATAGGGAAAAATCAATACTTTCAAGAATTATAAAACAATATTAATGTGACACGATTAAAAACTTTAAATAAAAAAAAACTTGTTGTACAAGTTGTGTTCTGGGTATTATGCACAGGCAACTGTTCAGATTAGCAGCAAGGATATACTTTTATAAGAAAATGGTGCAACTTTTTTGGAAAAACTTCTTTTAGGCAACGAATTTAGTTTTTAATTATTCATTTATCCCATTCTGTTGCTTATTAGGCAGTCTATATTTGAGGTGGTTGATCTTTACGTGAAAATGAAAAAGTCTGGCATAATACTCAATAATTTTACAAATTATTGAATAATATCTGTATTTACCATTTAAAAAAAAATGAAGTGTCAAACCATGAATTACACTAAATCTTCCCCATTCATCTGTAGAGAAAATAATGATTTATTTTACATTTCAGTTTTGTACTGTACGTTTTCGGCGTTTTCCTTATGATTTGAAAAAATCGATTGAAGATTAAATGCTTAAATATTATATTAATATCTAATTAATTAACATTAAGCCTTTAAGCGGAAATGTTACAAATATTCTTATTTTCATTAGCAAATAATGAACAAGAAACAGCTAAAGCTCAAATACTTTAAAATTGCAGGTGAAAACTCTTTCATCTTAAATAAATAATGAACATAAGTTTTCCAACAGCACAGACTATTTGATACTTTCGTAAATTGATTCTGCGGTTCTTACTTTCATAAAACTGAATAAAATGTTAACAACACTTTCCGAACCACACGATAGTCAGATCTTGGACAGGAGAGGGTAGAGAGACATAGGACACGCGACGCCCCAGGCGCCCGTCTAGCGAGGACATGTCACGAGCGAGCGTTGTGTTTATTTTTATCCCGACTTCTGAGCAGGAATGAACGATGCGAGCAGGAAGCGAATCATTCTCTTGTATGGTAGGTGACAGTAACTTTTCTAAAAGCAGAACATAAACGTATTCAGACGCTCAAAAGTCTCTTATTCTACAATATTGAAAATTCCGACGGAAAATTTTATTTGAAACTTGTTTATGTTAGATTTTTCCAAACAATCTTAATTTGATGTAAATCTTGAGAATGCTTAACTCTTAATTTGTTAGACGTAAATTGTTGTTAAGGGTATTGATTTAATACCATGAAGAGGTGAATTACATTGAGAGCGAGTCTTCAATTCTGCATTCTATGAAGGTTTATGTTTACCTAAATAGCGTTCCTGATTTGTTTGGTAACGTTAGTTCCTGGTAAATCCTAAAAATGCTTCTCTCTTAAATTATAAGAACTTAAACGGTTTTCAAAAGTATTCACTTAATGCCATGAAGAGCTGAACAGAATCGGGAACAAGCACAACATTTAATTTTTTTATAGCAAACTTGTTTATATTAAACTTTTTCAAACAATCTTAGTGATAATTTTTTAGAAAGAGGGAACTCTTTAATTATCAGAAGTGAGCGTTTTTTATAGGACATTAATGTCGTGAAGAGCCGGATTGAATTGAGAAAAAGCATATAATTTGATTTGTTTTGGTAATAAGGAATTAATAGCACACTTGTTTTTATTAAACTTTTTCAAACAATCTTAGTTAGTCGTAAATTTTTCGAAAAGTTCCCTCTTTAATTATCAGAAATAAGCCTTTTTTATAGCTAACGACTTATTGCTGTGAAGAGCCAAATTGAATTGGGAACAAGCATCAAATTGAGTTGATTTGGTAATAGGGAATTATTAGCAAATTTGTTTATATTAATTATTTTCAAACAATCTTAGTTAATCACAATTAAATGAAACTACGTGATGTAGTATTATTTCTACTATCTTTAATTTCTTTACCACGACCTAGGTTTCGTTGTATTACAACATCTTCAGGTGGGATATTAGCAAAGATCTAAGATAAAAGCATCTTTGCTAATATCCCACCTGAAGATGTTGTAATACAACGAAACCTAGGTCGTGGTAAAGAAATTAAAGATAGTAGAAATAATACTACATCACGTAGTTTCATTTAATTGTGAATAATGAATTTCTACAAAATTAACGCCAAATATATTCAATATTTCAAATCTTAGTTAATGATAAATTTTCGAACGTCTTAAATTATCAGAAATGAGCGGTTTTCGTAGATATTATTACTTTTGTTGGCAGTATTCTTACTCAGTGCTGTGAAAAGCCGAAAATAAAGACAAGTCTATAATTATGCTTTGTATACTCGAAAATTTATGAAGAAGTCAACATCTTTAAAACCGTTTACTTCAAATGATTTAGAAATTATTTGAAGTAAACGGTTTTAAAGATGTTGACTTAATGCCATGAAGAGCCGAATTAAATTAAAGCCAAGTATACAATTTTGCATTCTATGAAGGTCTATGTGCACCGTTAATTGCCTTCCTGATTTATTTCGTAACCAGGAATCGTAACTCCAAGTTCTTTCCGATCTAGCTATTTTTTGGCAATCACCATCTCTATTTATTAAATAATATTTAACCAATTCACCAATTACGTGTTATTTTTTATTTATGATAATGTATTAAATATTGATATTTTTAAATTACATAATTCCAGAGATAGAGCTTTATTAAATTCATTTCTTTGTCTTTTAGCTATTAGCTTCTATTGTTAGCTTCTTCTTTTCTTGCTTTTAGTATTGTCTGTTTATTTTTTGGGCCTTTTTAGCCATTGAAACAAAACACAAACCACACACGATACTTTCATTTGACAGTATCGTGTGTGGTTTGCGATATATTTAGTTAACTAATGTGGTTCTTGATGTTCAATGCTCAGTGCCAAATTTGGGATAAAAAATATCATCAGTTATGTAACCCACTTTGAATCTACTTCTTCGTCTGTTTATGACAGTGTTCTTTCTCAGAAACTGTTTGACGTAAATAGGAGAACTTTTTAGAAATATTGTAGTTGTAATGAAGAAAATACAGACAGGTTATAAATCTTTAGATCTATGGGGGTAATTTTGGTGTAAAATTAGTTTTTCTTTTACAAATTCTTTATGCAGTATATGAAATAAAATATGGATATTCGAACAGAATTTTAAAAAACATTGTAATAATCATTATCACACTCGTGTATCTTGTAAAATCATACTAAGAAAAATTTATAAGAAATAAAGATTTTTATAATGAATCAGAAAACGTTGGAAAGCAATTTGCAATAAGTTACATAAATAAAATAACTTCTAAGATAGTATTCATAGTACGACTACTTATAATGCGATTTACCTCGCACTGACCATGTATTTAATATCATAGTTATTTAGTGATCTAAAAAAGCACAAACCACAATTTTTGAGTTAATTAATTAGAATATTGTTTTAGAAAAAAGCTTTACAGTTATTGCTACCTTTACATCTTTTCAGGAAAGGACGAAGATTCTGTTGTAATTTTGTAAAATTCAGTTCCTTTCGAGTTAACAATAAAACAAGTAACTTCGTGAGGAATACGTAATTGAAACTAAAAAAATGAGGAATAATTGTACATGATTCAGGTTACACGTAAACATTACAGAGCTTCTAAGATCCTGCGACTACATTGCTATTCATAGAATAGCGACAGCCAAAGGGTTTGTTAGGTAAATTAATTCAATGTAAAATTTAAACTTTCCTGATTTGGACGTTAGGACGATGAGGGGGGATATTTGCCCGCTTAATATCTATACGTATCTCCGTGTTAGACGTAATTAGCTTCAAGTATAGTGTGGTTTTATTTGAGTTGCTAAATTAAGCAATACGTAAATTAGTCGAGCTATAGAGGTACGGTATATGCTAATTTCATTCTTTTCTGACTAGTGTCGTAAAATATGTGGCACATTTATTCAGTTAGTTTTCGTGCTTAAAAATGTTTCAATATTCAGTTGGGGTCAAAATTAAATTGTTTTTCTTTATTGTTATTTTTTACAGTTAGTATTTTTATAGTATCGTAATTTTTTACAGTTGTAGTTAAGTTTAATAACTGATATTTAGGTTAACGTTATTTTAAACAGGTATTATGTACTTGTTTTTTATATATTTTGTACTTGTTTTTCATATATTATGTACTTGAGTTCCATATAACAAAGTAAAACGGAACACTTATAAGGTCACTAACATGAGTGTTCACCTACTAGTCACAGTCATTTTTCTTAGAAACCTTGTATGGAAATTTAGCATGGCAATACAACTCAAAAATATGTATGTGGAAATTTTAAGGGTTGAAAAATTTAATACGCGAGGCAAACATTTTCATTCTTAGTTGTGTGAAAATCCAATTTCTAACGGTCTGAGAAATATTTTTTCATAATTTTAGATATATACCTATTTATAGATATGTTGAAAAATATGTGAAAGTATATACCCTATACCCTATACAATAGAAATGAACAGGGTTCTTAGGAGCGTAAGTAAATGTTTTAATAAGGATGATGCTATATGTCATAATTTTTTTGATATTTAGGATAACAGATATGCTTCTCCCCTACTGGAAGTAATATTTGGGGGTGATTATTAAATATTCATTACGCTAGGTAGTCCATATCAGTGATTGACATATGATAATTAAAGTAATTTCACCTAAACAGGTATGAAACTATCGATGCGCGAGACAAACTATCACTTGACTGTTATTTTTCAACCACCATTATCGGCAAATAATTTAGTGACTTTTCGGATTATCACTGCGTAAAGTTAATATGCAAGACGTAATGAACTATAATAAAAAGTAAAATAAATTTACTAGTAATAAATAAATGAGTTGAATCTTACTACCATATACCCATTACCTTTACGTGCTCAAGCATATGGACAGACCCTCCATCAGCAAGGATTCTCTCCTCAGCCGAAATGCTTAAGTGTCATTAACTTTATACCTACCGAACTTTGAATGATAAGTATACAGTGTGGAAATTAATATTTGTAGCTATATATACTAATTTGCCATTTATATATTGAAATTTATTTACATAATGATTCATAAGTTTTCAAAATAAACATTCGTAAATATGATGTTGACTAATAACACAATGTTCAACAAGAACACTTTTATACATCAGTAGTTGTTCACGTGACTTCGTTCACGTGAGCCAGTCGAAAATATTATTTAGTACTTTAAGATTAAAGATTAAAATGCACATAACATTATGTATAATCATAAAAAATAAATATATTTTTTAAATTAGGTGCGTTTCGTATTGAAATTTTAAATTGCCATATCTTTTGTTGTACTTTTGATTACAATGAAACAAAGTCCATATATTATTCTATTCCCATAGAAGCTACCAGTAATTTCATGAAACTCCGTGAAGATCCCGCCAGTGGTTCTTGCGGGATGCTCGAAAAAATAAACATACTCGCAGATAAACAGATGAAAATTCCAAAAACAATATTTTTGTCTATAACTTTTATTTTATTATTTATCAAAAATTATTTAGGGGGATGTCCCCTAAATAATTTTTGATGTGAAACTGCTTTGAGGGTGATGAAAATAAAATGTCAAGGTCAAATATCGTGCAAAGTTTTTATACTACGTTCAGTTGTAATATGTGATGAATATATCGCGAGAAGGACGGAAAATAGGTACTTAGGTAACAATTGAGAGAGATAGATGAACATATAGAATAAGACAAAAGGTGTATGCGTGAAAATAAACAAAAATGGCTCTCACTGCTACTATCAGCTGTTTTGTACGTTATGTGTGTCAAAAGAAACTGTCAAAATTTTGTCGGTTAACTAATTTTTTTATTATTGATTATTTACTAATTTTGCATGTACGTCATTCATTACACGACTAACAACTTATGTACTTAGTTTATTTACAAATCCGCAATGAACCTGCAGACATAGTTGTATTACATAGAATACAACAGGAGCAATACATCCGCATTTATCCTTCATCCGCATTTAGCCGTCTTCTAATACTGGCATCAGGACTATTTTTTTTTATTTGACAATTGTCAATAAAAAAAATAGATATAGTAACATTTCTATAAATATTTACGTCGATTTGAAATGACATTTTATTATTTTTTCTCAATGTATGGTATTAAAATGTTCTTATACGAATTTAGTACGGTCTATCGACTAACACTTATATACATTTTTTCTCTCTCTCTCCTTCTCTATCGTTTTATCCTTACTTTGTGTTACAAATCGAAGTTTAGATAGACAAAGAAGTTTCACTTCCGTCATGTGTACTGAGTTGCACGCGCTTAAATTGTTTTTGGATATATCTTCAATACACAAACGTGCCAATTCTGCAATTTTCTTTTATGTATAAATTATATTTGTCACGCATTACCGATAGATATACGTTGCAGACTTTTCCTGTAATTTTAGCAGTACATTCAGTTTTTCGTGTGCGGATTCATATTAATATTTTTTTAGCCTTTATATCTATTGCTCTGTTTTTGTAAATTATAACTTAATTATGTATCGCTTATCTTTTAATATTATATATATATATATATATATATATATATATATATATATATATATATATATATATCTATATATCTATATTATATACGTGTAAAATTTTATTGAAATCGGTAAATCTATATAAGCGTGTAAATGAACAAATAAGTGGACGTTTCTCTATTATTATATTAATAGGGAGTTTTACCTTATATGCATGTAAATATACTTGCTGTTTGTTTACGATTGCAATGCTTAAATGTCGGTTAAACGATATCTAAGTCAAAATTAACACAGCTTTTGGCGTACCAATTTTACGTAAGATTGAAATAAAAGTATTACATTTCACGGTACGTTAGTTGTGGATCTCATTGGTAGGAGTTTAGCCTTCTGCATCTAATCCCGCTAACTCGATCAACCCCAACCCTCTGCGCGTGCTCTGATTACCGCCCGCATGGGGAGACGTGAGCTTGTCGAAACGCCTTAATTGTTACTCTTGTCTTGAACCCTGTCATCCCAGCCAGCCAGTGGTTTTCAAGGTTTGGAATTTTTTTGAGAAGAATTTTTTGAAATAAAGTATTAACATTTTTGTAATAATTTCTCATTATGTAGGTAGATATTAACAGGAAAATAAATATGTCGTTTATGGATGGTCTAATACTATAGTCTTGCAAAGTTCCTTCTCAAAATAAAAAGTTTGGGACACTTATGCGATCTATATATAAATACATAACGATTATCTATCTGTCAGTTAGATTCCTAAAAGTTGAGGAATTGACCTAACTGTTTCACAAAATATACTATCGAATGGAAAATATACATTTAAAAAAATCCGATATCATAGTCATGTAACATTAATAATGCGTAGAAATAAAGATACCAAAAAAATGGGCATACCAATTTTTTCTACTTTTGAACGAAGTATTAAATAAATATGATTTAAATGGAATAAGAAATGCAACTGACTAAGTAACAATTTAAGTGAAAAAGATTATTATTTATCCATAAAATAAATAAACAAAACATGTAATTATATTTATAATTTTTGTTTACAAACACAATTTGTAAAATTACAGCCAAGTGTGAGTCCCGCTCGCGTTACGAGGGTTCCGTACCTGATATGAAGTTGAGTCACTTTATTTATCATAGTTAATCTTTAATGTGGACATCATACCCTAATAAATATTTAGAAATTTGTTTCTGATAATTTAATTTTAATTTCAGATGTTTAGAAAAACAACGAAGCGACATATTTGTCAGAATATCTCTGAAAATCCTAAATTAACCTAAAATTAAAAAAATATATTTATTTTAGAGACTTATAATTAGTCGTATGAAATGATATCCTAGAATATATATGAAATTTAAAAAAAAATCGAAATCTGAATTTGCCCCCTCTCTCCTAAAATTTTCATATAACTATTTTTGAATGTTTTCCTAAAATTTTCATATAACTATTTAATAATTTTATTTAATGACAGAAGGCATGCGTTCAAATACCGACAGCAACGCGTTCATTTTCGCCCAGTTGCCATTAGGCGATAAAATTATTATTTTGGTTCGTGTTTTATAATAATCTAGTTCAAAAAATTGAGAACCACTGCATTTTAAGTACAGTAGTCTTATTTTCTGACGCGCCTGTGATCTCTAGTGTCAACGCCGCGATTCACTGGATTTGGCATGCGATTCGGTTCATTGGATACGATTTTGGGTCTACGGAGGGTATAATTACATAATTACTAGCTAGACCAGAGTATTATGCGAGGGATGATGGGGAAGATCGAATAAAGTGAAAATGCGACCAACCAAAAATGTTTGCGGAAACACTGTGCGTGGGTAGAGTGTGCAATTAAAGTGTTCAATGAGACAGAGCACTTAATAAGGCGAAAAATAAATAATAAAATGGTTTGATCACTTATAATGCATGGATATAAACAGCGATGTTCAATTTCGACATAGTCACTTAAAGTTTCGTACATAAATCTCGACTAAAATCACGATGTTTAAGGTTCCAATTTATGGCAACGATATAGTCTTCATTAATGCTACAAGTGCTAGTTTTTAAGATAAAACGATAGGCTTAAATGATCGTGCATTGTGTTAACTTTTTCCTAAAGTATAATAGACTATTAGAAACAGCAAATTGTCAATTTTCATGAGGTATTCACATTGTTTTCTTAATTGAGATTTACAGTTCGATCTTCCATTTTTAGTTTTCCTAAAATTTAATGACACTCTTTTCGAATTGCTAAATGCAAGTGTTTCTGTGTGAAACAATTCATTTTAAGTTTAAAATCTGCGTTAACTGAGATTCAAATTAGCTATAAAAGTTTCTAAGCACAATATATATTTAATTAAATTAATATTAATTCAGCGTTAGCGAGAAATTAATATTATCATAAATATTGATTATATTCGTTTGGAAAACGTTTGAAAATTTCTCTCGCCTTTTACATATTTATATGTTATACTATTTTTAAAAACATAAATTTTATGATTGAAATCCATTTTATCGATTTATATCTGTCATTTCCCGGGGTATCCCCGCTTCCAAAACAAAACACTGTAAAGCAAGCAGGGTGCCAAAGTATTAATTACTAGTAAATTACTCAACTTTTAAAATGTCGATGAAACAATATATATTATTATGAATAGTCATTAATTCCGGTCTAATAATTACTATATTACTGAATTTATTTAATTCGTACCCGGAGTTACATGAAATGTTGCACTGACATATATTATACACAATAAAATACAAAAAAAAACAATTTACCATAAATTAATGCTTCTGTATTATCTTATTCCGAAAGTGTACAACTTGGAATAGCCAGCGAAGTGACAAAATCGATTTAATATTAAAATATTTTTTGTATTTAATCATACTAAATTGAAAAAATTTAAAAAAATTATTGAAATGTATTATGATTTTATAGGAATTATAAACTTATGATCACGATTTAATGTTTCTTCGAAAATATGCAAATACAAATGCACATATGTGTATATATATATATATATATATATATATATATATATATATATATATATATATATATATATATATATACATATTTAAGAGGATAAAAACTGAGGCGAATGTATTATGGAATTATGTCAGATATAATATTTTATGATGACATTTGGACGCGCATATTGGCGGAGACCAGCCTGCCGTGCTATATGTACGCTTAGAAGAAAATAAGTTCAAATCCCCAAACAGGTTTTGGATTGGAACCCTCAAGCGAAGAGGAAATGTGGCCTTCGGAAGCAGGCGCGGTGGTAGAAGAATGGAAAAAAATATCACAAAAGGAGTAATTCAGGATGCACAGGATCGATCAGAGTGGCAAACCTCGTGCAATAAGGTATTTTTCACCACACCAAGAAATAGGTATCGATGATATGTGGCATTTTGGTACAAAATTATTTCACCCAACTGGAACATTATAGAAATATAGACAACCTAGATACTTGTTTTAGGTCTATATTATATCAACATTTGTTATTTTTCACTAGAAATACCTATTAGACATAGAAATACTATGTAATATGTACCGTTAACACGATTACCATCATATACTATGTACCATAATTTAGAATATATGTGTATCAAAGTGCGGAAACGTATAAATCCCATAAATTTAAGTGTTTATAGTTAGTATGTGTTCCAATGTTTAATAGGTAGTTAACTCGCAGTTTTTTTATTTATTTATTTATGTACTTTAATGTATACAACTAATGCAAATGGCGAACTTATTGCTACAAGAACAATCTCCTACAGCCAATCAGAATTCCAGCCCAGTCCCGCTCAACGAGCGGTCGGGAATCGAACCCGTATCCCAACAGTGTACCGCGCCTTCAAAGGTTGAATGTTTGTGATCAATCCAACACACCACGGCGATGATAGTAAGTAAAAAGTTTTGTAAAAATAAATTTCATACGATCTCCTCTTTTCGAGTACGTTTTTAAATTTTTCAGTTAATTTCTAATCAAATTAAACTCAAAAAGTAACTTTACGTAATATGGCAAAGAAAATATTTATTTAATATTTTTCCATATACAATTTTGATTTCCAAAAAAAAATGACGCAAAAATTTCAATTGTGATTGAAAAAAAATGTTACGGTGTCTCTTTTCCCCGCGTCACTTATCTCGCAAGTGGCTTAAAATTGACGACGACCAACTATAAATTTATATCAAGCATATGCGAAATCTAAAACAAAACTCCATTATACTACAAACAACGTCCCCCCGCCAATTTCTACAAAAGCTTATCGGATCGCTCATAAAGCTCCCGGCTGGCTCGAAAGCTCAATATAAAACGCATTAAAGCTAACGCGATAGGAGGAGCGGGCTCATTAAACAGGCGCGGGGGAGATATGGTTATGATATCACTAATTGTTTCCTTCCGGTTGCACACGTCGTAGAACAAAGGGCCGCTACGTCGAAGCAATATTTGATAATAATATTTGTTGTTGATTGCGCCAGTAAATTTTAGAGGATTTTAATTTGGGAGAGTGGAATACAATTTAGGCTGAGGCTAATTTTATAAGTGTTATAGTTGCTGTACAAATATATTGAAAGCATATTCAAAGCATTGTTTCAGTTATTAGGAAATAAAATTTTCTAGGATCGTTCTTGAAATATGCAAGAGTATTTAAATATTTTATTATATAAATATTTTATTAAATGTACTAGATTAATGACAGTTACCGCTAAGCTTTCAAGGGCTTTACCTCAAGTAAAATGGTTTTAAATTTACATTAAAGATGGACTCTCATATTTTATGAGATAATGTGAGCAATCACTGCTATTAAAATGATTTGATCGGCTGAAGCAGATGATAAGAAATGGTTTCTACCATAAGATAATCATTCACGAAAACGCTGATGGCTTAGTGTGGAAAAAACAGGGTTTTTGGAATCCAGAACTAAAATGAATACTAAAAAAAAATGCTGTGCTTTTGGTGGAATAAGTAAGGTATTATTTCGGATGGATCTACGCTGAATGAAGAAAGTTTACTATCAACAAGTAGAGCAACTAGCCAGCAAACTAAGTAGTAAATAGTAACGAGCTTATTTTCTCCATTACGATGTTATACCACATACTTCAAAATATACCCGTCAAAAAGGATATATGTTAGATTGGGTTTTACTAGTTTATGATCCTTATTTACCAAAATTATTATCCCAGAGCTTCTGGTAATTTGTTTTATTCTGGAAATGATTACGAAGCCCCGAGCAATATGAAAATGTATGAAGTAAAAAAATCGACATCACAGAAGACTTTCAAAAAGTCGTGGATAAAGATGGTGCATGTGCAGATTAAGTTTTTTTATGCCATTTTGATTTTATTTCTTGTGAACAACAAGTTGGATTTACAAAACGCATTAGCCAACTTCATATGCATCTCAGCTTTGAAATCTGCTAATAATCCGCTATGTATTACAAATTCATTGAGTTATAAAACGTTTAGAAAATTAATTGCTATGAATAGATATCGCAATAATTAAAAGAATATGATATGAAGAATATGTTATCGAAATGAAAAAGAAAAAATGCATTAAAAGAAAAGATCGACAATAAAAGTGAGGTTGAAAATTAGTACAGTAAAAATTATTTTGGGTTCCTTTGTTAAGCATTAGTTCAAGTTTCTAGAATTTCCATAGTGAATCAAGAAACCCTTATAGTTTCGTCATGTCCATCCGTCTATCTACCTGTCATTTTCACACACTTTTAGTTTCTGCAGCTTTAACATGAAATTTTGCAACCAATTGCTTCATTTAGTGATCTCAATTAGAATATAACACAAGTAGAGACGAATTTTTTCATGTACTTTACTGAATTGTATATGATATCAATGGATAGGTTATTATTGACTAAGTTATCATCGAGTGGAATAGTATTGACTATGATATCATTAAATAAGTTATCAGTAGATTAGGATATCATTAAATAGAAGTATCATTGGATAGGGTGTCATTTAATGGGATATCGTTCAATAGAATATAATTGGATATAGTACAATTGTATAGAGTATCATTGGATAAGGTGACATCGTACAAATTTTCAATGGATAGGATAATATCTGATAGGATATCACTGAATAGAATATTATTGTGTAGTATAGCATATCATTGAATAGGGTGTCATTGAAATTGAGTATCATTAAATATAACGTCACTGAGTGGAATATCATTGGATAGAGCAATATTGAATAGTGTTAATGGATAGGGTAACATTGGATAGGTAACACATAGGATACAGTAACACTGAATAGAGTATTATTGGATAGGGTATCATGGCATTAAATAACATTGACATGAGAATCGTTGCGTAGATCCCTTAAAATGTGGTGTCATTTCCTATTTTGTTTTTAACCCTCTTTTGCGAAATATTGTACTTCCAAATGACGTATAATGTATCATCCGATTTGAAAAAAAAATTCTATGTACAGGCATTTAATTGCGACTTTCGAAAGAAATTATTTCGTTTAACTTACTTCAATAATTCAAAAGACGTAAGTTAACAACTACGAAATCCTGCAGGCTGCTTATTCCGTTTTTTTATTTTATCAGCATGACAAATATTCATAAGCCAAACTATATACCTTGGTAATGTCTGACAGTGAAAATACAAATTTTAAAAGAGTTATAATTTAATTTAAAAGACTAATATCGCGATAGCAAAGCCGGTGATAACTTTAACCAAACACTTTAACCAAAGCATTTGACGTAATTAAGCCAACGGCGAGACAATTAAAGCCTCTTAGTAGATCACTCTCAACTCTGCAAGATCTGAATTATGCGATGATGGAATAGATCTAAAAATACGAATCCAAAAATAGACGTAGTCATTCTCTTAAATTTAGATCCGGGAATTCAAGTAACCAGTCGTCTTTTGAACAAGCTCAAACAAGTAATTTAGATACTTATTTAACGATGATATAAGCGTTCTTTTAACTTGTGCCTGGGTAATACCGTTCATCATACCTTAGAATATAATTTTATTATTCAAATATGTACTTGTAGTTCGTAACTAATCGAAAGCATAGTTGTTATTACTAAGGTTCTTAATTACCATGTGTTAAATATGTACTTGTACGTTTAGAAAGCATCGTTATTATTACTAAGGTTCTAGAAGCATCGTTATTAAAAGCATCGTTATTATTACTAAAGTTCTTTTAGTTTAGAAAGCATCGTTATTAAAAGCATCGTTATTATTACTAAAAGCATCGTTATGATTACTAAGGTTCTGAAAGCATCGTTATTATTAATAAGGTTCTGAAAACATCGGACTTATACGTTGTACTTTTACGTTTAGAAAGCATCGTTATTATTACTAAAAGCATCGTTATTATTACTAAGGTTCTGAAAGCATCGTTGTTATTGAAAGCATCATTATTATTACTAAGGTTATGAAAACATTGTACTTTTACGTTGTACTTGTACGTTTAGAAAGCATCGTTATTAAAAGCATCGTTATTATTACTAAAAGCATCGTTATGATTACTAAGGTTCTGAAAGCATCGTTATTATTAATAAGGTTCTGAAAACATCGGACTTGTACGTTGTACTTGTATGTTTAGAAAGCATCGTTATTAAAAGCATCGTTATTATTACTAAAAGCATCGTTATGATTATTAAGGTTCTGAAAGCATCGTTATTATTGAAAGCATCGTTATTATTAATAAGGTTCTGAAAACATCGGACTTATACGTTGTACTTTTACGTTTAGAAAGCATCGTTATTATTACTAAAAGCATCGTTATTATTACTAAGGTTCTGAAAGCATCGTTGTTATTGAAAGCATCATTATTATTACTAAGGTTATGAAAACATTGTACTTTTACGTTGTACTTGTACGTTTAGAAAGCATCGTTATTAAAAGCATCGTTATTATTACTAAAAGCATCGTTATTATTACTAAGGTTCTGAAAGCATCGTTGTTATTACTAAGGTTCTTCATTACCCTGTGTTTCCATTTTAAAATATACTCAATGAATGTATCATATTTTATTGGATAATCAATTAGGATATAACACCACTTCGGAATTAAATTATTAGTTACACTCTTAAGAATATGATACAGATTATGACACGGAAGAATTATTATGTTAAGATGTATCTTCCTATAATACTACTAATATAAGAAAAGTTAAACGCTTCTATTTTTTGTTTATCTTTCCGTCACATTTTAATGGCCCAACGGATTTCGATGAAATTTTGCTTATAGATAATATACTTCCCAGTTTGATGGATAGGTTATTTACAATTAAGCTAGTATTTATAGGAGTAAAGCCGTAAACGCAATGACTAAAAATGATTACGCTCGACCTTATTTTAATGCAATCCTCCATCTGTTTCTACTAATATAACATAAGTGAAACGTTGTTTATTGTATTTTGGAGTTTACTCCTTAAGAATCGATTTTCATATGTAGCGCCCGGTATGAAGTTTTATGAGGAGTAAAATCAGAAGTTCAGAGCATTAAAAAAAGTGTAACAGTATATAAGTTTGTATGTAGGAGGTAATCTCCGAAGCTACTCATTCGATTTCAAAAATTATTTCACAAGCACTTAGAAAGGACCTTCAGAATGGACATAGGTTGTATATTATCCCGTTAAAAAAAATTCATGTATCACGAAAAAGTCAAATTTTGTAAGTTTGGATGTAGAAGGTAATCTGCAAAACTATTCATCCGATTTCAAAAATTCTTTCACCAATATTTAGAAAAAACCTTCTGGATGGACATATTTAAAAAAATGTTAACGGCGATCAGTTCTGCAACATAAGCAAACGAAAAAACAGTCGAACGAATGCGTTTCTTATGAACGCTGCCTTAACGGTAAGAGATATATTGACAGATGATATTGTTATTATATTTATATACAGTTTTACCTATTTTATACATTCCAAAACAATCGTAATTAAGGAGAAAACTCCAGTGGCGTCTCGGAGCTAACCCTCACAATATTTTTATATTTGTATTCTTGTCATGCTTTAATGCCCAAACGGATTTCAAGGAAATTTTGCATATAGATAATATACTTCCCAGTTTAATAGTTGGGGCATATATACAATTAATCTATCATTTACAGGAGTATAACCGTGAAAGTAATGACTACAAATAATTATGCTTGCTTACGAAAAACTGAATAAGCTGCCAAAACTAGAAGACAAGTATTCAACGACATATACCTGTCGTTAATAGATAACACAAAATAATGGTTTTAATGATGAATAATAGTCTTGTTGTTTAACATCCTATTTACGCTGAATATCATATACATATATATATATATATATATATATATATATATATATATATATATATATATATACATGCTTAATGTGAAAACTTATGAAGCCTTGTATAAATAAATTTCGTTGTTGCCAAGTAAATATGTTTAGCTGCAAAAGTACGTTGGATGTTATATACATATTTACTTATTATTTATATTTTAATAATTTAGCCTTATATAAGAAATAAGTTGCAAAAAAATTAATATTCAATATATTTAGCGTTAATTTTATATAAATTCATTATTCACAATTAAATGAAACTATGTGATACAGTATTCTTTACCACGACCTTTGCTAATAGTCCACCCGAAGATGTTGTAATACAACGAACTTGAAGAAAGTAGAAATAATACTACATCACGTAGTTTCATTTAATTGCAAAAAATTACTAACTATAGTTAAAAAAAAACAAAAGACCCTTTATATTTCCAACTATTACGCATAGTAATATTATGTTATTTTAAAAACTAAAAATGGATTCGTGGGTTTTTCAGTTGTAATCCAATTTTAATTTTCTCTAAAAGGGAAAGCTAAAGCAATAAATCTAAATTTGGAAACCTATTATAATATATATCCATTCAAGACATAGATTAATAAAAAGACTTAGAAAACAAAGTATTTACCCAGGAAATCCCTGTAAAGATTGAAAAATATTCAGCAAGATATTCGTTTTAGAGTCTTTCTAAATTTAGACATTTACTTTGTTTATTTGTCCACATATAACAGTGACATATCCTTCATAAGGAATTAAGCTTTATAATTAACATATCATACAAAAGCATTACGTCTGTCTTTTTTTTCAAATTATACATTTTACTGATTTCATACATGAATAATGACCGACATTTTTAGGTTACCATGTCACATCAAATACAATATATGACTGACAACTATTGATTATTTCTATCCATCTTCTTTTCCACTACGCATGGTTTAAGGATATTTTGTATTTAGACATATTAATCACAGAAAACTCCAGTAAAAAAATTAAAGATATTATTTAAATCAATTAAAAACACGAATTATCTTATCTACTTGAAATTTCATTCTAAAATTAATAAAAAAAACTTAAAGTCAAACCTGTGCAGCGGTCCTCACGTACATTCAATTATTTTTGTATGTATTTACATATACAGGAAGCGAAACGAAAAAAATCTTTACTTTAAAGTCGTTTAAAGGCGGTCACGAAACGTCATTCAAAATCCCCTAATCCCAACGAAAACGCTAATAAATTTGTATACGGGATTCAGTCACATCGTTATGTGTGCCAACAGAGATATCCAGTGTGTGACGTAAATTAAAAACTCAGGCACGTGCCTGTCAACATTCATAATAAGGTCTAATTTAAAATTACGCCGCTTATCAGTAGATATAATCAAAATTAATTTTGGGGCGCCCAATTGTCGCACTGTTTTAACTCGCGTTGTAATTGTGGGCACTTACGATTATAGGGGCGAGTGCGAAACGGTGTAAGTCGATTGCAAGTGACGATCCGTTAATGCTATAGTTATTAGAATCAGCGATAACACCAAATCGTTAATATACAGGAATCAGTCGCGTAATGATGGAAGTCAATTGCAAACGCCTATACGTTAATACTATAGTTATTGGAATCAGCGACCACACCAAATCGATAATATACAGGAATCAGTCGCGTAACGATGGAAGTCGATTGCAAGCGCCGATCCGTTAATACTATAATTATTAGGATCAGCGACAACACAAAATCGATAATATACAGGAAACAGTCGCGTAACGGTAGAAGTCGATTGCAAGCGCCGATCCGTTAATACTATAGTTATTAGAATCGTGAGAATCAGTCGCGTAACGGTGGAATTCGATTGCAAGCGCCGATCCGGTAATACTATAGTTATTAGAATCAGTGACCACACCATATCGATAATATGCAGGAATCAGTCGCGTAACGATGGAAATCGATTGCAAGCGCCTATCCGTTAATACTGTAGTTATTAAAATCGTGCGAATTCAGTCGCGTAACGGTGGAAGTAGATTGCGAGCGCCGATCCGTTAATACTATAGTGATTAGAATCAGCGACCACACCAAATTGATAATATACAGCCACGTTGTGCGTAGTAACCAATTATATGCGGCTGATTGTTGACGTTAACTGAACACGTTTCGTTATGCTACGGCCGGCGTAGCGGGTTCATTACGATTTAATCACTCGACACCCCTAGCAGAGCTCAAACCAACCGCTCTCCCAAAAGCCGAATGCGAGCGACCAAGCTACGCATTAAGCACTATTTTGTATTCAGAAACATATTTCAGAAATAGAAAACAAGGCAATGTTTGTGTACAAAATTGTAATGTAGACGGTTTCTCACACTAGACGTGCAACAAACGTTTATCAGCGTACTGAAAACTTGCAGCCTGACGGTGTATAAATACGACCTCCATTAAACTTTGAAGTACATTATATGCTGCGGTAAATTGCGTAATTAAAATAAATTTTGGGTATATTGTGTAGGCAATCGTTAATATACAAGAAGTCTATCCTGATCTTCAAGAAGTACTAGCGCGATAACAAATTATTGATTGGAACAAAAGAATTCACCAAATGTAAATGTCCAACAGGCTGAAGATTATACACAAAAAATTAAAGTTCGTGTCGAAATGGCCCTTTTAACTCTCTTCAAAACGATTAAGGCGCTGTGCGACCGAAACATCAGTTTGATCTTGAGAATGGAGATAGTACGCAATTGCCTATTCTTAGTGGTACTACTCGGCGTAGAGGCTTGGACTATGACACATAATACCACAAAACAACTGGCAGCCGTCGAGTAGTGGATATACCACTGTATTTTGAAAATATCATGACGTAATAAATGAAGGACTACTACAGTAGCTTGCAAGATAAATAGAATTTATGACCATTCATAAAGCGTATAAAAGCCTGCCTATTTTGGGTACGTCCTTAGAAATGAGAAATGCAAAGTAATTTTTTAAAGATTGCAGAAGACGAGAAATAAGCTAGCGACAGTACTCTTAGTTAAAAAATCTACAGGAGTGGTTTTGCTGTAAAACTATTTGGATGGAACTCATTTACGTAATGAAGCTTTGCTTAGGTGATGAAGCTTTACTTAAATTGGTGAAGCTGTGCTTATAGCTTAATATTTTATTACAAGCTTCGCTCGTGAGGAAGTTGAGGAGTTGAACTTTAACCTCTCTCTAATGTAATGATTTCCACTCCCGTCCTTTAATACCGCTGCTGTCCCTAGCGCTTTCTTCCTGTCCACGTTCTAGGATACACTTCGTAAATATTGACATAAATGCATAACTTGGGATACACACTGATGATTTTGAAATAAAAATCGTTTGTGATAAGCTCCACACATGATGATGGAAAGCACATTACACTAGATCAATCCACTAGAACTTAAATTACAAACGAACAAAATGAGAGACATGCAGACATTTTGTTTTATATATTTACTAAATAAAATATTTCCTATTGAATTTTTAGGATTGGAACAGTAATGATATTATCTCCTACAAATGCACAAATTCACAAACTTGCCTTCTTCATGATATTAGTACAGAAAGCGTAGATAGTGAAAACCACATCAAAATAGATTACGTTGAAATCAAATTATAATCAAATGGAGAAAAAAATGTAACCTATATGTGTCGTCAAAATATGTAACCTAAATATGATAAGAAAGAGACAAGAAAGATTTTATAGAATCAATGCAGTAGTATCTTATATTTGTTCATACATACATGCAAACTGACAAATCTTTGAAATATTCTTTGGAAAACCACGTTGCGGAAAGTCACATCAAAATCAATTTAGTAGAAATATAGAAAAAATGTAACTTATACGTGACATCAAAATATGTAACCTATATGTAACGTGTAACCTATATGTAATGATTGAATATTTAAAATAGTATTTGACATTATAAATTTCTCACTATTTGTATTTGTGTCCTGCCATATTGTTAACTAAAAGAATATCAATGTTACTAATTCACTACTAAGGTAGTTAACGAACCGTGATTTGTCTAGAAGCCAAGTTCAGAACAATCACTTAAGTACTTTATTTGTGGTGTTCAACTTAAGACAAAGGTCTGAAATACACGTCTTATATATTTATATTATAAAGGAGTAATTTTCATAGATAATTCCGGACATGACGTCAATAAACATTTCAGCCGAGCTGTCAAATTAAAACTTTCAAGAAAATTTTCGTAAGGAAACTCTTTTTTTCGAGATATTTAGTGATGGAACAATTTATGATCTGTTTGAACGCTACTTAAATATATTTTAACTAATCCGTTTGCAACCTCAAATTTTATCGTTACAACGGTGTAATTGTAGTTTATATGGGATTAATTATTAAATTAACTGGTGTTCTTTCTGTTACTATATCGCTTTATTTATCTACTTTAATGGGCGGACTTATTGCTGCGAGAGCAATCTCTTACAGCCAACCATAACACCAGTCCAGCCCCGTTCGACGAACGGCCGGGAATCGAACCCGAGTACTGCGATACGCCGCATCGTCAAAGACTGTATACCTTGTGATCAACCCAACACACCATGGCGACGACACTCCATTCCAAAAGTAACCTCGCCACCACCCTGTCTCCTACATTGTCACGCAGAACATAAATTAGTACACCAAAAATACCAAAAAAATTAATGGGTTAAATATTTCTATTACGGTCATAATATATTTAAATAAACTAAACATTATTAATCAACAGGAATTTTGAAAATTTAAACAACGCACAGTATTATAATGTTACATATTAATATTACGTATTAAACCATTTACCATTTTCGTTTTTATGTTTTCAAAACGTTAGGCCTCAAAATCAAATGCAATATGCTTCTTGCCTTGAATTTTTATATCGTAGTCTGTAAAATCTATAAATATTCTAGGTACTACAGCCAGATGGAACCATTACAATTTTCCATTAAAATGATTTCCATTAACTTTTCCGATATAATTTAAAGACATATATAAAATTACAGAATTCTGTGGAAAGTCAATATTAGTCATGACTTATCTCAAATAAATTAACTTTAAACGAGTTACGGAACCCTCGATTTGCGAGTCAGACTCACGCTGAGACAGTTTTAATACATGCATTTTAAGGTTCAAAAATACTAAATAGGAAAAACCAATTACAAAAAAAAATATAATGAGACCACTAGAAGAGATTTTGTATTGTTGTATAAAAGTATGACATAAAAATTTTGTAATATTTTTCAAAATCTTCACTTATTCGTGTGTTTATCTACAAAGAGAATAATAATTATTAGAAAAGACTTTGTTCTAAATACAATCACAAACGCGTTATTCTTGTACAGTCGTTTCTTTTCCCAGCCAGTATTTAAAAATACTAGATATATCTGCGAAAAGCAATTATTCTATATATCTTACAGTATTTATAAAGATGTCTTAAATTAAAATCTAAAAAAGAAATTAAAATACATAGATTTTCGATACAAAAAAAAAGTAAAATTTTCGTTAAGAAAAATTTGCTTATTTTTCTTTAATTAAAACACAAAATACAAAAAGAATAATACCCAAAAAATATTCACAAAATACGTATATAAAACAGCAATTGCATATATTCCATTCGACAAGACTGCTACCCCCGTGTGCGAGCTACTCACGCACGTAGGCAAATTAAGTTTTCACGGAAACGTAAACGGTATTCACGGTCACACAAACACATCAACATACAATCGTAAGATTCGTATTATTAATACTTACTATAATCGTATTATTTTGCGACTATGTAACAGAATATTACTATTTTATTACAGAACAACATATTCAATTGTTTTGTTATTATTAAGCTAATTACGCCTTTACCAAAGCTTTTTAAATTTAAACGTATTACAAACTTTAAGCATTATCGACGTTTAAAATTTACTTCTCGAGTTGACACAAACCATTAATTAATAAGCACTAATTTCCAAAAATAGTAAATTAAGCAATTTTACGATTTTTTCACGTGACGATAAAAACGTAAACCACCGTGACGCTATGCGCGACGACACGAGGGCGCCACGCGTGCTACCCCGGCCGAGATCGGCCGCGAACTGAGGGTACGGGGATCGATTCCTGTTTCCCCGCTACTCTATTGATGACGGGAATGCAGGAGAGGGCCAATTGAATAAGTCAAAAGAGATTTTTCTTGGGGATTCGAGGAAATTGTGAGGAAGGTGCATCTCGGCTCGGTCGGGGGGTGTGTTTGGGGTGAGCTTATAATGAGAATGGAAGCGAGTGAAGGGATGAGTATTTGTCTGTTAATAGTGGTAATTTTAGAAACAGATGGGTTGGAATATAATAATTGCGTTTATAATTAAGAAATTTGTGTCCGATTTATCTTGGTAGTCATCTCGAATTGTTGAAAATCAAATCGAATTTCGTTGCTACCTTTACACGGAACTTTAATAAAACATTTGGTTTCTATTATTTTTAAAACGTGATATTTTTCATAAAAGCATTTATTAGTGTAAGTTATTATATTCAGATCAAATATCCGAGTAACTCATCTCAAAAAAAATGCAAGTAATTAAGAAAAAAACTGTCAAGCACAACTGGAACTACGAGGGTTCCGTACATATTTAGGCATTTATAACAATTTAATGGTAATTAATATTTACATTTTAATTTTTTAGAACGAAAATATATTGCCTACTACATTTTTAACAAGCGCATATTTAAAAAAAATTTAATTTGATATACCTACAAATTAACGATTTTTTTCATTTACTTCTGCTATGAAACCTTACTTCTTTCCAAATTTTATGATTCTAGATCAACGGGCCCTATAGGTTTTGATTTATTTGCAAGTGTCAAAATATGCAGCTTAAATGACCGTATTTTTAGGGTTACTTTGATTGTGTTGGCTTAGAAACTTGAGTTTGGACAGCTTCAAGGGACCGTAGACCTAAATGTTTGTTATTAATTTCAACTCTGCACCTCCACGCGGTCCAAAGACAAAAAGTCTTAACAAATGGATAGACAGACATACGGACAACGAAATTAATAAGGAACGTATTTTTAATTTTTGCGTATATTTACATTCAATTAAAGTTTACGGTAATACGCAACCTGATTTGAAATAAGAGTATTACGGTAATACGAACACTGATTTGAAGTAAGAGTATTACGGTAATACGAAAACTGATTTGAAATAAGAGTATTACGGTAATACGAAAACTGATTTGAAGTAAAAGTATTACGGTAATACGAAAACTGATTTGAAATAAGAGTATTACGGTAATACGAAAACTGATTTGAAGTAAAAGTATTACGGTAATACGAAAACTGATTTGAAATAAGAGTATTACGGTAATACGAAAACTGATTTCAAATAAGAGTATTACGGTAATACGAAATCTGATTTGAAATAAGAGTATTACGGTAATACTAAAACTGATTTGAAGTAATAGTATTACGGTAATACGAAAACTGATTTGAAATAAGAGTATTACGGTAATACGAAATCTGATTTGAAATAAGAGATTAATATCACTGTTTACTTTCCAAAACCGCTGATTTCGTGCGACTATTGATCTTCGTGCGGTCATTCGATCTCTTGAGTGAAAATGATATAAAGGACATCTCCAATTTCCAATCACAACCTAAGGGTTTTCCAGTACCACAAACATATTAAAAGAGACTGCTTTTTCTTTTTATATTTTCAGTAACTTTAGCTTAATTAATCTGTCTAATCTGTCTCTTTATTAAGCATATTAAAGACACGCATAAGCCTCTTGTATTCAAAAATATTATCGTTGGAATAACATGATGCTTAAAAAAGTCCAATTATTGATATTTGTTTTGTTAGTAAAGATTATATAAAACCAATAAATAATAGGCAGGTAAACACACAGGTAAACAAATAAATCTACGTATTGATCATTTTTATCTGTCATATTAACTTTAATCCTCAAAGGTTTTATCGTAAAAAATAAAACCTTTTTGAAGTCACATTGGAGATAGGAAGGATTTCGAAGGACATAATTTATTTCACGACAGGCAATATCGAGATGTAAAAGACTAAGAGGTTCATCACTCATAATTCATTTTGTAAATATTACTTTCAACTCAAAATTATATATTTAGTTATATAATATTTCATAAAGGAAATTTTCAAAAAATATTGCGTAATCTCATATAAAAAAGTATAAATACGACGCAATTCGAGAAAACAAATTTGCGGTTAATTATTTTATCTTCCCCCTTAAAGCTAATTATCTTTTTTGTTTCAATTATACATTGCATTAAACTGAAAAGGGGAGGTTCTTTTTCATAATAAAATATAGGATGAAATAAAAGCAAAAAATCCTAGTCCAAAAGCAAAACGTAATTGTCTAGAATAAAAATTTTAAATATTTTTTGATCATTTACAAATTTTAGGTTAGCGTCTAATCAAACTTCATATGTGAATTCTATTTGATGTATGCTGATGAAGGTGTACTCTCTTATGACATAGCCAAGTATTGGTCTCAATAATTCAAAGATCATCCAGAGCAAATAAAGGTAGGAGATACTCAGATATTCCTAAATTTTGGGAAGATTGGAAAGTCTTATAGAAACTCTCATGTTCTAATACTGTCACTAAAAAAATCATGATTTGGAGTGGAAATGGGAATAATTTGTTATATCATGTAATACCACATGGGCTAACATCCCCTCAACTTCAATGGAGGGCCGATAAATGACACAGCTACTGAGTTTCCATCATAATAAGATTGGTTAAAGTATCTTATATTCTATGATTTACCACACCAGACTTTCCAGAATTATCACACTTAGACCATTATCTGTTGCGCTCGCTGTCTAATTATTTACGCGATATAAAACTGAAAAAACAGACCATTTTGAACTTATATAATTGTTCATTCAAATGTTCAAATAATTTGTATGTCTGCATAAACGCGGCGACAAGTGATACATGACAACGGTGCTTTTATAATTAAGTATAATTTATGTTAATAACACATAAGAAAATAAAATAATTATGTAAGCTAGTATGGCGAATTTATTAGTTAACAACTTAATATACGTAGGAAAAAGGTTGTGAAACTGATCAGAAGTTTGATTCTTTCGCGACATGACACTCCTTAATTTTCACGGCCTCTACGACGTAGCACCGTTACGTTATACTGTAGAGAAAACCCAGATATTTTTGTTTAGGTTTTATTTCTTTATTTATAAGTAAATGACACGATAAATGAGTAATTTTTTTCTCCAATATAGTCCCTTAAAAAGGTGTTAATATACCTATATATTTTTTCTAAGATTCTTATATTTCATTTTATCAATTTTTGCATTCTCCGACAAAAACTTACAGAAGATATTTGATGTAGGTTACAAATGGAGAAAATTGTCAGCTTATTACCGAGGAGTTTCGTTCCGTACTGATGGAGAACATTAGTTGCTTTATGACAAAGCGGCAGTCACGTACGTATAATGGTACATACACAGTATATTCAGATTACTATGGGAAAAGAAATTCAATGCACAATTTTCACCGTTTTTAAATTACGTTTGAGTTTCCAATAGATTTCGGATGACAAATTTAAATTATAATTTAGTGGTGACCAATTTTTGTATATCACTTTATCTTCCCTGTATCATACGAGTATTTATCTGTATAAGACGACTTTTTGTATAACATTCGAACCGATATCATCAAAGTAACTTGACAACCAGTTGTGAAGTGGTTTGGAAACATTGTGGCTCACAATACATACGAACTAAATAATCTGTTTTATGAATAATGATACTAAAAGATTAAAAAAATTTATATGAATTTTGTATGCCACGAGAATGAAAGGGAAGGATGACACATGATAGATAAAGCATAAGGAAAAAAGAGATATAAATAATAAAATTAGGAGAAGTATAATTGTATATGATAACTTTCAAAATTCCATATACTCATATATTTATGATTCTATAATTATATTTATTCTATAACTTAACAGTGTAAGCAGAGATAGACAGAGAGAGATTGAGAGAGAGCGAGAAGGGGAGTGTACTATACGCTACATAAAAGAACTGCTAATATTTGAGAATGAAAACTTTATTCTAGATCTCAAAAACTTAGAGCCAGACTCTGAGGTATTAATGCTTTAATTCTAGAATTAAATTAAGAGAATATTAAATGGATTGGTTATATTATTTTAAAGACATGAAAGTATATAAAGTTTACGCACATCAACAATGGGCGGAAATACCGTTGTATTTTGTGGGGCTAAATATTATATTTAACGGATACAAAATTTTTTTTGAATACCTTCTATTTTCGAATTATATATATTTTTCCTTGTTTAAAACTACTATTAAATATATATATATATATATATATATATATATATATATATATATATATATATATATATTAATAGTAGTTTTAAACAAGGAAAAACGGCTGAATAACTTAAGACTAAAAGAGTTTATTTCAGCCAAATTTCGATAATTAACTTGATGTAACTTGGACTCTCCCCTAAGACTGTTAAACTCAGATTCTTTGCAGTTATGAAAATAGAAACAAGAGGTAATAAAAAAAATAATTGCCGCGGCAAACTATTTATACTGTTAAACTCAGATTCTTTGCAGTTATGAAAATAGACATAAGAGGTAATAAAAAGACTGTTAAACTCAGATTCTTTGCAGTTATGAAGACTGTTAAACTCAGATTCTTTGCAGTTATGAAGACTGTTAAACTCAGATTCTTTGCAGTTATGAAGACTGTTAAACTCAGATTCTTTGCAGTTATGAAGACTGTTAAACTCAGATTCTTTGCAGTTATGAAGACTGTTAAACTCAGATTCTTTGCGGTTTTGAAAATAGAAACATGAGGTAATAAAAAAAATAATTGGCGCGGCAACCTATTTATACTATTAAACTCAGATTCTTTGCAGTTATGAAAATAGAAATAAGAGGTAATAAAAAGACTGTTAAACTCAGATTCTTTGCAGTTATGAAGACTGTTAAACTCAGATTCTTTGCAGTTATGAAGACTGTCAAACTTAGGTTCTTTGCAGTTATGAAAATAGAAACAAGAGGTAATAAAAAAATGATTGCTGCGACAAACTATTTATATTGACTTTAGGAAGGCTTTATGTCTCTTACAAGTAATGAAAGTATAATAGCCAGTAGAGTAGTTTACGGGAGTGACTAGGGCTGATTTATACTGAGTTCCGAATTTAGGGAAATGTATAGTTTATAAATATTAGAAATTGTGATAAAAATTATTAGAGTGACAACATGTTTGATTATTAGAGTGACAACAAATGACATATTTCGTCGAAACAAGCATATTATGGTTAATATAGAACCTGAAATTTATCCTGGTGAGGATGACACAGAATTGTGTTTATATTCTGTATATATAAGATGATCATGACTCAGAATTGTGTATATACTTATAACCATTCTATATCGCCTATTAGAAAAAAATTACTGTAAATAGGTCCTTGAAAACATCCATGGCGAGCAAAAATCGTAGTATTACTTAAGATTTGTGATAATTCGAAATCTCTCTGAAGTTAGCAAGCTAGCAAGTATTCCATAATTTTCTATGTCCCTTGAAGTTGTTAACATAAGTTAATTGATATGATTAAAATTGAAAATCTTAATACTATTTTAAAATATGTAATATTTTCAGACATTTTAAAATCCGTAAATCAAACTTTGTGGGGTGGTAACTAATTTCACACCGCTTTGAGGCATAATACATCGTAAACGGGTTATAAAAAATGGTAAAAGGAAAGTCGGCTTCATTTTGAAGGATCTGTTTAATGACATCCTAGCCGATGCGGTGGGCGGAAAATTCTTTTCCGCTCCTTCTTTATATTTATGGTGTACATTAGGAAAATAAATACAATTTTCATGTGAAACTTCTATTTGTAAAATTACGAAAACGTAGGTCAAAAACTTTAGTAACCGTGAGGTTATGACTGATGAACAAACGGACGATCATGATGTTGTTATAAAGTATCCTTGTTCCACAAGGGGACACGGAAAAATTTAAGCAACGAAAACGTCTAAGCGTAACGAATAATTTTAAAAAAGGAATCAATTTTTTTTGTTTCGTGTTAACCAGTCCAGAGAAATTGATACATATATCAATAACAGAAGTTTTTAGGGTTTCCAATCCCAAATGAAAAAGCGGAACTTGTCCGTCTGTCCGTCAAGCATATCTGGTTTTCTCAGAAACTGCCCTACGTGGAAACTTGGAATTTGGCATAACATAATAAGCATATTAACCCACATACACCGCACATAGCTAATGCTCAATAAATTTTATATCAAACATGGGGGGTGGGGTTTAAATTCTCGAAGTTTTTGAAAATATTCCTATGTAGTGTGGAATATCCCTATGTAGTGTGGAATATCCCTATGTAGTGTGGAATATCGTTTGTAAGGTCTCCAAAAACATTCTTTTCATTATTTTGGGCAGTATATCTCCAGACATACACTGAAAAGTATGCAATAAAATAAATTCCCCTCTCATTTACGAATCCACTAAACCTAAAATTATGAAGAATAAAGTTTTAGAAACTATCCAAAGGTGGCAAGAATATATATATATATATATATATATATATATATATATATATATATATATTTGTACACATATAAAATATACATATCTAATAAGCAGGATACGCGGTCGAAAGGACGAAAGCAGACGACCGGTAGACAGCATCCATTTATCAGAGCGAAAGAGCCGGCAATAGGGCAGCCGTCCCGCTCTCGCGGGCACGTGCGCACGTGAGGCTAGAGGCGTGGGTACAGTGGAATGCATTGTTGTGGTGGAAAGTAGGTGAGTACTGGCGAATATATTCGTGTATATTTTTTCACATGTTAAGTAATAACAACGGCATTCGGGTGAGTTAGGAGGACAATTCGTTTGTCCATCCAGCGCAATATTGTGTCTCGTACCAAATATGTCGTACCATGAATTTTATTCTTTCTTCGGTAGTTTGGTTTTTCGGTACTCTATAGGTTGGTTGTTTGGCACTTGGTACTCTCAATATTTTCAAAGTAATTTCATAAAAAAGCTTTGTAAATGAGTCGAAAATATTTCATTTACACCTCGGGGTGGCCATTTGACAAAACGACACATCCATCATTTCATTTACACCTCGGGGTGGCCATTTGACAAAACAACACTTATCCAAAATTTCATTTAGACTTCGGGGTTGTCATTTGTCAAAACAACACTTATCCATCATTTCATTTACACCTCGGGGTGGCCATTTGACAAAACGACACATCCATCATTTCATTTACACCTCGGGGTGGCCATTTGACAAAACAACACTTATCCAAAATTTCATTTAGACTTCGGGGTTGTCATTTGTCAAAACAACACTTATCCAAAATTTCATTTACACTTCGTCGTTGCCATTTGACAAAACAACAATTACTCTACTTTGATTTTAATCTATAAAAAAAAGTTTCTTTGTAATAACCGTGACTTGATAAGCGACTATTTTAATTTTAAAGTGACAATATTATATATTTATATATTTTTGTATGTTGAAATCAAAATTGATTGTGCGCCCAAAAACATGAGTTGTAGTTTAAAAAAAACGTAAGGTGTCGTGGGACTTCCGACAGAAGCGAAGTTTCTAATGCATCGTTTATGACAATTTTTAATTATTATGTAATATAATATAATGTCGACATAACACTAAATAATATACATTTTCACATTATTGTTAAAATTTTCGAATTATCCATCACGCAATAAAAACACTTAACAAAAAAGGAAATACATAAACTGGTTAAGTACACCAAATAACTGTCCACGTGAGAGAATGATTTCTTTTTCCTACAACATACACTCTCTCGTTGGGACAACTATAAATACACACACACACACACACAAACATACATCTATATTTACAGAGTATGAAGGTTTCATTTTGCCTGTCTTAGTCCATCTTACTCATTCATATGGATAAGTTTACGCGCTGTCCAGCCAATGAGGAGCGTTTCATCAACACGTTTCGTTCGTGACGTTTCATTTTTACTCAGTTAGGTTCACTTCCCAAACGTCCGTTAAAAAACTTTGCTTCAAAAAATATTGATAAACTTTTAGTCCACCTCGCTTATTCATATGGGCAACAACACGCGTTGCGCAGCCAATGAAGAGCGTTTCATCAGCACGTTGGTTCGTGACGTTTCACTTTTTCTCAATTAGGTCTCCGTCCCAAACATCCGTTAAGAAATTTTGCTTCAAAAATATTGACAACCGTTATCATATAATCGCTCATTATAGTTTTGTCAAGTTAGTTGTTATCTTTGTTTTTATGCGCTGTAATTTTATTGCTAAATATTATATTAACCCAAACCAAACAAGGTCATTAATGTGTTTATGGTTTAATATGTTTTTTTCACAAACATAATATCACATTGTTATCCATTAATATTTACAAAAGGGGTCTGCATAACTATGGCTATTCATAGGGCTCTTTTAAAACATTTTGACAAGTAATTTATAAATATATTCACGACTATCACAATTTGATCGAGCACCACCCATTAATTTCAAATACACCCCTCAAGTGTTATACATCACTATGGCCAACATAAAATATGCACACGCTATATGTAACAATGTCACAGCAGCATCCATACGTCACGATTCAGCCTCCCTTCAATCCCTGGAGACAACCACAGACGCCTTCATCTCCCAATGCCTAATGCAGACGGTTTAAAGGGACCATACATTTGCTGATCAATATTTAATCGAGTTTGTCTGCTCGCTGTACTTCATATACGTTACGTATTTAAAGTAGTCATGGTCTTGTGGTTTACAAGCTGAGTCGACATAGTCATTGGTACTTTACGATTTACTAAGCATATACCACGTACTTTTCTTATCCGCTTTCTCCCACAGTTGCTTTTATACTTGCTGTATAAATGTCACCAGAATCCTTTTTTTTTTATTTTTGACTAAACTTTTTGATACTTCCACTATACTATTACATACTGTGACAGTGTGTTTGCCTTAAGCAACTCTGATATTTCATCAATTTTCTTTGGTGACAAGTCAGAAAACTTTCCTATCCTAAAAATAACAGGAATTGTATAAAATTGACCGTAAGTGAAAATTTTATTAAAATATTTAACGATGAATATGGTACATCTATAAACAACAATAAATATTAAATTAGAATCAATTAAATAACTATATGAATAATGGCCACCAAATTCAAATCGAAAAAACACCTCTGTTATTTTCGCAACGACGTCTTGCCAACTGTAACTCAATATTGACATAACAATTTAATGTTGCCAGTACTAAAAAATGTTGTAGAATGTTGCCAGAACAATTAATAAATAAACCCTTCCTGTTTATTTAATCTAAGCAAGTTTTTATTATCTTTAATTTTTTATAATAAGTTGTTATTGTTTATTTTCGGTATGAGTTTAATAATATGGAACACTACTGTATTTCAAAAACGGTTAATAATTTTTATATAGACCTCAAGGTTTTCTTCTAAGTTTAATGTACAAATTCACTATTATAAATATAGGCACGTTTTTGTTATGCTCTGTGCTGTAGCAAAAAACGTGTTTATTATAAGTACAGGTGATTCTATGGATTAAATTGTATATATTTAAAAGGTGAGTCTTTAAAAAAAATTAAATCTTTTCCTGGGAATCGCAATTAAGACAATGATTTTTTGGAGACGACGAGGATTGTCATATAATCCCTTAATATTTTCTATTCAGGTTGATTCACAGAAACACCCTTATGAAAAATAGATGCGTTCTCTGTTGCTGACTTTATCTGTACTACAGACAATGCGATTCAAAAGGCTATGGTAAGAGTTATGCTAAATTACACTTTTTTAGTTCGACAAATTTCCACCATTTGGGGTGCACCCACGAGGGTAAACCAGCGACTGATAATGACAATATAGCAGTTACTAATTTATGAATCTAAAAGCAGTATTAAATTAAATATATTAATTAAAAATAAAAGACACATCTAGTGGAGAATTATAAAACTACACTTATATTATAGTTACTTTTAAAAGAAATAGATGTCGCTGCCAATAAATTAAATAGTAGAAAAATTATGTTGATGATTTCTATTGTAAATTTTGACTAAGTTTCTAAGGTATAGAAAAATTTTCGCCTGATGCACGCAAAGACCCAGCCTTGTTTATATCGTAATATTATGTGTATAAATAACATTTTCATCAGAAATTTTTCAGTTTTATGAAGACGAATGAGCCATATTTAAAACTATATTCTTAATACATTAAATAATAAATCGAAATAAAAATATCGAAAACATAATTAATAGAGCAGAAATTTATTTGCAGACCGATTTACTGCTAAATTATAGCTGTAAATGGCAATTAACAAACATGCTAAGTCTTGTTTGTTAATTGCCATTAACAAACTAGCCTGTTTGTTAAGCTATACATGGCTGACTTGAGCGCCTAAGGATTCGATTCTACTATTCTTATACAAAGAAAAAAATCGCCTGCTTTAAATACACTTGTAAAGATATTTGTAAATATATATATATCATTATTTTTTTTTAACTAATAAATCTAACTTAATACTAGCTGTACTACACAACCACTTTAACAGTATTGCTCATTCAACTTGTGGTTCAATCTGAAAATCTAACAGTTTTTGTTATTTTTGTTTGTCTTATGTTTATTATCCCTTCTTCAATTGAGCCTGCAAGCTGTAAGTTGGATAAAAACTTATTATAAATAAATAAACAAATGAATACAGAAAAAAGAAATAAAGAGATCAGCAAAAATTACAATTTCTACAAATATTTATTTTGAATATATTTGGCGTCAATTTTGTAGAAATTCATTATTCACAATTAAATGAAACTACGTGATGTAGTATTATTTCTACTTTCTTTAACTTCTTTACCACGACCTTAGAATCTTTGCTAATAGCCCACCTGAAGATGTTGTAATACAACGAAACCTAGGTCGTGGTAAAGAATTTAAAGAAAGTAGAAATAATACTACATCACGTAGTTTCATTTAATTGTGAAATATTTATTTCTTAAATAGATATAAGGACAAAAAGTTCTCCAATGTCACCTAAAAGTCTAGTACTTTGTGTGAACGCTTATTCTATATGGTTCATCTTTCTATATGGTTCAGAATCTTTGCCAACTCGAGCGAGGGACAGGAAAAAGATCAATTCTTTTGAGATGTGGTGTTACGGAAGAATACTACTTATACCATGGACTGCCAAAAGAATCAATAATTCATATTAGACAAATTTCAAATTAAGACTAAATTATTACCTGGAGCAACAACTTCTCAGTTTCTTCGATCATAGAGCTTGTAGACAACCAAATGACCAGGAAAAACTAGTTGTTGTAAGAAAATAAACGAAAAAACCCTCGTGATTGATATCTCAGTCTATTCTGTTCTGGTTAAAATCATTACGGAACTCCCTCTATTTCTGGGGTAAGCTGAAGACATAAGCAACTCAAGGTCAAGGTCAATAAGGTCAGCTCTTCTAGCAGGGCATTTAAAGATGGATGCGGCCTTTACTAATGGAGATGTGATGACGAAGGAGAAATGCATATCAGAAACACACGTTATGCACGCGGCCTCGCCCATTTTTAAAGAGATCTTTTATGTTAATTACTTTGATCAACATCTTTTTCGACAACGTTTATAAAAATATTGCGTTGTAGACTTTTATAAAGACAAACACTTATTGTTCAAACAATATATCTAATTACTGAAACTTTATAGTCTAACTCCGAGAGGCTGTTATTCATTAATATTAAAAACGTTAAGACACCCAATGAACACACTACCAAACTATTTCTATAATATAACAATAACACTGCAAACGTCGTATAATTCAAACCTATTTTTACAAAGATCTGTGTGGTTTCAAATATAGTAAATGCAATTTGTGATGATTAAGGCTTTGTCAGAAGTCGGAGAATGGAGTATTTCTCTGCCTTTATTTATTGCTTATAGATCACCCAGCACTAACCATTAAGCCGGGATGTTCAGATATTAAATTACTTTCCCAGGTCGCTGGATGCAGGTAGTAAACGCACCCTTAATAAAAAATAAGATTTGAACCATTCTTCCAATATAAACCGACACCAAATTGACACTATTTTTCTTCTACCTACTCAAGATGATCAAACCAGCAGCCCCAATGAAAACTCCTACAGGGAGTCAATATATTACCGGCACTTCCTCGGAATCGACCCCACGTGCCTCCGTGTCCCATAACTCTCCGTCGACTCTACTCAGTCGGCCATACATCAGATACGCCTTAAGGAAAGACTAATGTGTGACACGACTATTTAAAGTCCCCTTGAAGTATGGCCGCGCTATTTTTATAAGTTACGTAGTGAGGGACTATTTTGGGGGCGAGCTTAATCAAGTTTGGTTTTGAAAAAGCTCTAGTCGTGAGGGAACTTTTGATATACGAGTTTTGTCTTCTGATTTCGATATATTTTTATTCGTCACATTGCTTGTAATTACGTGAACATAGCATCAAATAACCTTTCTCGTGAACATAGCATCAAATTTCTTTGAACATAGCATCAAATAACCTTTCAAGCACCATCAGCAAAACCTGTAAATACGAGTAGCTCGCACTACTTGTTACGAATACATTTAGGAACGTATAAATATTAACATACATACATAGTATTTGTCTTAAACTATTTACAAACATTAATTTTTCGTAGCATAGATTAATTGCCTAAACATGAGCATGTTTCAAAATTTATAAGATCTAACATAAGAGCTACAGTTTACCTGGAATTATTTAGTCTAATTAAAAACAACTTTAAGTACTTTATTCAGCCCACTTTAATTCTACTTTAATATTGTGTAAAACGATTATTTTCAAAAATTAACCATTTATCACTATGCCAAATTTCAAGTCTCTATATCGTATAGTTTCTGAGAAAATCGATTGTGATAGACGGACAGACAGACATTTGAATGATCTTCCGGTTTTCTTTTTGAGGTAGGGAACCCTAAAACTGGTATCTAGGTTATTATTACAATATACAATCGCTTGATTCAATTCGATCTTCAATAACTTCAACGTACCAGGTGACAAGGTCTAGTTGTGTAGCTTATTTATTTTTAATTTGTTTTTCTTTCATGTGGGGAAAAGCAGACTCAAATCAATTTATATTAAGAATTTTTAAGTTTCGTGCTAAATAGATCGTTATCCAAATATTCCCACATTAAGAGCACGTCATACCAAGGCCACACTTCAAGCGATACCTATTCTACGTTGCACAATCATTATAAATTAATAATTTTTAAGTTACATGCTAAATAAACTTTCACCCTAAGATTTTCATATCAAAAGCATATCATGTCAAGGACATACTTCAAGGGACAAATATTTTACGTTGCACAATCATTATAAATTAACAATTTTAAAGTTACATGCTAAATAAACTTTCACCATAACATTTCCACCTCAAAACCATATCACGATAAGGATACACTTCAGGGGAACAACTATTCTACGGTGAGTATTTAGTTTTATATACTAAGTTGAAAGAAGGAATCTTAATTATCAGTATAAATTCAATCGATCATAAAAATAATGTGAGCATTCGAGATTGCGACAGCACACAAGTGAAGATCGGAAAAGAACTATATAAAGGATGCTATATGTTCTCATCCTCCTGATGGGTTCGGCAGTTCCCAACAAGAAATCCAGCAAAGCATAACCTCGTGTGGTATTTTACTCTGTGAGTACCGAAGTAAAATTTTGTGATGGGAATGGACGATCTTATTTTTAGAAAAAGTGATTTAATTACACTTATTATAACTTAAGTGTAATTTGTTGGCACTACACCAGGCCTGCTAAGAACTTTCTGTCATTGAACTCGATCCGTGTTATCTTTTCTTTTTGAGATGACCTTGAAATCACCAGCGTATAACAGGGATTATTTTAGGTATGCATGGAACTAAGTATTGCTATGGCTGACGCAGCTACTGATACAATTGATGAAAACGAGAAGAAATGCTTAGACAGAAAATGGTTGACATGGTAAAACTAGGCGCTTTTACCCTTAAGAGTACAAAAATACCAACCGGACGAATTTTCAAAACCGAAATAAAATCCGGAATTTTTGGGGTTGCTAATTTTAAATGTTCATCATGGTATCACAGTTTCAATAAATAGTAAAATTATTGTAAGTAATCATTTTGGCTCATGAGAAGAAGACAAAGATGAGTACTCGAAAAAATTGTTGTTTTTTTCATATTTTATTTAGCTTCACCTGTGTTGTTCAATGTTGAGGAATTTTATGATATATCTTTAATTTCTATAGTTACATTCTAACCAAATTTTCATAGAACTATACTTGGTATACATTCTCCCAAATAAAAAAATCATCATGTAAATTGGTTGGAAAATGTCTGAGATATGAGTTAACATACATACATAAAGGTACAATCGAATTCAGGACTTCCTCTTTTTTTGAGGTCGGTTAATAAAATTGCGAATTACAAAAAAAACATGATATTTAGAATCATTACTACAGGTTTTCGATAAATTATAAATAAACATCTAGTTACTGTTTTTTTTACTGTTTTTTCATGATTTTGATTGTAGCAGTTTTGGATATTTTGAAAGGACTTTTTTTTCTGGACATTTTAAAAAATATTCGTAAAACTAGTTCACATAATATAGTTTTGGAAATTTTCTCTCCAATTTGATATTTGCGGATAAATATATCGTAGTGAACGAAAATTTAATGAAGATGATAAGTCGAGTTAATTTTCATAGGACAAATGTATAGTTATTACGAAATTAATTTGAAGGATATGACCATTTTAGGAACCCGTTTTATTTCACATCCTGTTTGATTTTATTGATGTTAGCATTTAAATACTAATTAGTTATATGGATCGTAAACATACAAAAAAATTAATTAAGTTAATATTAATTACCAGTCTTCAATAGAAGCAAACTGCAATAAAATTTAAAAGCTTACGTTTCTATCCGGGATTTATTTCGCTAGTGATAAAGATAATCGATACAACGTAAGGACTATTGTTTCAATATTTTTAACCTAAGTGTACAAATTGATATTCATAAGGTATGAATCGCAGATATAGTTTCAATTTAACTTATTCTGACTTAGCTTAGGTTTAACTTACTGTTTAACTTCCTATGTCAAATTATTTTTGTATTAGAGATCCCATATTTTGAAGAATATTACAGGCTATTTGTCATCACATTTGTTTGCGCTAGTTTGTGTAACTACATAAACGATTTCAAATTTTTTTTTTATATTAGAAAGCCCAGACTTTGAGGAAAATTGCAGGCTGTATGTCATCACATGTGTTTGATTTGTTTGTGTGTTCGTGCTAGTTTGTGGAACTATATTAACGATTGAAAAGTTCCTTCTGTATTAGAAAGCCCATACTTTGAAGGAGATTACAGGTTATTTGTTATTACAATTTTTTGCGCCAGTTTGTGGAACTATATAACAGATTTCAAAAATTCTTGTTGTATTAGAAAGCCTATACTTTGAAGGAGATTACAGACTATTTGCTATTACATTTGTTTGAGCTAGTTTGTGGAACTACATAACAGATTTCAAAAATTCCTTATGTATTAGACAGCCCACACTTTGAAGGAGATTATAGGCTATTTGTCATCAAATTTGTTTGCGTAAGTACATAACCGATTTCAATAATTCCTTTTGTATTAGAAAGCCCATACTTTGACAGAGATTATATGCTATTTGTATTTTACATTTGTTGCGCTAATTTGTGGAACCACATAACTAATTTCAAGAAATCTTTCTGTATTAAAAAACATATATTTTGGAAAAGATTATAGACTCTTTGTCGTCACATGTATTTGATATCTTGGTTTGTTCGCGCCAGAAAAAGCCCATACTTTGAGGAAATTTGCAGACTATTTGTCATCACATCTGTTTGATTTGTTTGTTTGTTCGCGCTAGTTTATGGAACCATATAATCGATTTCAAAAATTCCTCTTGTATTAGAAAGCCTATACATTGAGGAAGATAGGCTATTTGTTATTATATTTTTTTATTTTCTTGTTTGTTCGCGAAAGTGAGTAGAAGTATATAACCGATTTCAAATATTCTTTTTGTATTAAGACGCCCATACTTTGAGGAATATTATAGACTATTTGTAATTCCATTTTTTTTATTTGTTTATTCGCGAAAGTCAGTAGAAGTACATAATGGCTTTCAAAAATACTTTTTGTATTAAAATGCCCATACTTTGAGGAAGATTATATGCTATTAGTCATCACACTTTTTTTATTTATTTGTTGGTTCGTGCTAATTAATGGAGATTTCAAAATTACTTTTTTATATGACATGTGTCTCATATAAATCACTCAAAAATTCATAGGGTCAAAGCAGCGGTAAAAAATGTAAGTTAAATTAGGGGACACTGATTAAACGGTGCAAGATAGAGACACCAGCGCTCTTTTATTGACTGATAATCCTCAGTACCCGTGCCAATATAACCCCGACTTTGACGACCGATATCGTTTGACGAGGAGAGTGGAGGCGTTTAGTGAGTGCGGGGGAAGTGCAGCATAGTTAACTTAATTTAAGCGGGTGAAACCGTGGAGCACACCTAGTTTTTTTATATAAATCATTGATATGAATCATGCGTATAAAGTAAACTGTGAGCGAAATTATTATTGCAATTATATACATAAATTTTAATAAAAATTTTTATAAAAATTGTAAAATAAATTTTCCAAAAAGGAATAAAACACTTATAAAAACTATATATATATATATATATATATATATATATATAGATATATGTGTGTGTGTGTATATATATATATATATATATATATATATATATATTTATTTATATTTCTCACAATTTAGATTTGTTACTATACGAATAGTTTTAAAAGAATATTTATATAAAAAAAATATAAAAACGATTTGTTATCTAGATGTTTACTGTGGAATAATTAGTTTTATTTTCGATTCTATTCGAACGATTTTATATATAACGATAATTACTATTTGTGAAAAAAAGGAAAAGCTAATAACTTCTTGGAAAATATAAACATAATTTGTACCCAGGCGTTCAGACGAATAGACTGAGCAGCAACGCCGGCACACCGACAGCCGAAATATAATGGATCGTTTCAGAGTAATGAGTTTCGGAAAAAAATAAGAAAATCGCGAAGGAAAAATGGCGTAAATAAAAATCGCTACAGGAAAATTTGGTAGATAAAAACGTGGCACATTTGCCACTTAACTAAAAACTGTACTTTCCAAATGTTTATAGTTATATGTATGTATGTATGTACAAACGAAGCCTTACATTAATGAAGATAGTATATTTTATTTCAACATTAGCTATGCCGATGCGACTTCGTTCATGTGGAATTCAATATAAGAAAATGTACTCGAAAGTTGAGAAGTATTTACATGCTTGATCTTAGACCTTGCTTCTTGCCAAATTTCGTGAATCTACGTCAATGGAAAGTAACCTATAGGTTTTGATTTATTTGCGAGTGTCAAAATACGCGGCATAAATGGTTGTATTTGTTTATTGTCTAAGTGTTTTTCCCAGTAAAAGCTTGGTTTTTACAGCTCCAAGGACCATAGACCTAAGTATTTGATATAATATCAAATTTGATACCACCATGTGTTCCTGAGAAAAACAGTCTTGCAAACAGATGGAAAACGAAGTAATCTTATAACTTTTCCTTTTGAGGTGCGGTATCTTAAAAATAAAATCAAAAGGCGTCTTTTCTTGTTGCGAGAAAAAGTTAAAAGTATAAATAAAATATTTACAACCCTTATTTTTTTACGTCATATTATCTACTATATCTTTCACATGCCGTAAAACAAACTATTCCCACATTTTCCACCCAAGTTGTCTCGGGGCCCCTGTTGGAACGTTAACATCCCCCTTCATACAAAAGAGGGGACCATCGAAAGTCCCCTAATAGTGTTCCGTCTCTACAATCTTAGCGCTTCCATCCAACAGGGTTAGAGTCTGTCCTTTTTCAATGAATCTTTCAGGATATCCATATTTTGAAGAAAGCACTTAGCAAACGCTCTATATTATCCAAAAATCGGTCCATTAACAACCAAGTCTTGGTAACTAACGATACCACGTTCTAAAGCTCCGCTTTATTCTATTCTATTGTTAAGACGCATGCTCTCAAAGCTCTACACTCATCATCGTGCTCAAGGCTGTGGAACAAATCGTGACTAATGTCCTGCGTCTCGAAACCGCAGGTACCCGCCGGACTGTCTCTAAGGGCAAATCTATACAAGCTGACACGGAATGCGCCATGTCCCGTTAAAAACTGCGAAGTGTAGTAATCGGCGACGAGCCAGTTCTTACGTAACCGCTCGGACATATCGGGGAAAAAGAACCTGGTCGTTTCCCCCTTTGAATTTGGGGAGGACCATCTAGATTGCCAATGAGCATCGACAATCTCCAAAATACGCCTTTTCCCATCAACAAGGGATTCATCTGTTAAATACTCAAAGTGCCACAGACACGTGTCAAAACTCTTAACTCGTGTCGAGATGAAATTTGCCGCGCATTCCGTCGGCAGGCAAAAGACTAGCCAAAAAAGTCGATTAAACGAACTATAAAAATGTACAGTTTCGTGTAGAATTAGAAGTCAATTATTTTTAAATTCTTCTCTTTACTTGTACTGTAAGTTCTCCCATTATGTTGACTTTCAAGATAACCCTGAAGGAAGAACCCTGAAGGTTTTGGTAGTTAGAGAGTAAGATTATTATTGTACAAATAAAAAAATAGGTTTTAAAGGGCTATTGCGAGAACCAAACAATTGTAGTTCTTACTTCAATATAAGGCATTTATAATTTTTTTTTAAATATGCCAAGGGGATGTGTCATTAGTCTAGCTGAATGTGCTTGGTAAATCTCATATGTTCAAATAAAACATAGGAGCGTAAGTAATCTTTTGCGGATTTGGCATTTATCACTGCTAATAGGTAAAAAATATTATGCGGACAGAAGTTTCCACACATTTTGATACTTTTGACAAAATTTTACTCAAAGCGTGGCTCCTTGGATTTAATTAATTAGCATATTAAATTTTTATATCATCACTAAAACCTTCATAATAATCTTGTTGGTTAACATTTATTATTTATTTCAGAAAGATATCATTTTCCATCCCGAGTGCAATTGGCCGGCGGAAAGAGTCACTCATCTTGAGACAGGACCGATTTTTACAGGACGTGTACGTGAAAATACTTAATATAATATGTTCTACATTTACCGATTATTGTTAGTGTTGCGCTTAAAGCTAAGCTCCATTCTATGACACTAAATTATATTTTAGTTGTTAGGTATGGCTTTGAAAACTGAGGTCCAACTTTTGAATGAGTAGATGTTTGTTTGTATATTGTGCAATGGATCAAAGAAACAAAAACAATATATTTAGGAGCAACTCTGCGCTAATAAAGTATAATTCTCTTCACTTTTACAAAAAAATTACACCTAGGACTAGTAGTTAGGACTAGTATTTATTTAATATACTGAATTTGTACTATCAATTAAAACAATATTGCCCCCAGAAATTTAGGCATTAATTAGCTTTTTTGTATCAAATCTCTTTTTAGCTTTAAATGCAATCCTATTTATAAAGGTTTTCATTTGTTGTCTTGTTCTAGTATAAATGGTTAGCGTGTGTCATTGATTTAACAGCTCTATAAACTATAAAAATCTTATTATTTTAAGAAAATCGATTACCAACATAATTTAGATACGAGATCAGTTTTAGTGTAAAAACTTATAAAGAATTATAATCAGAGACAACAATAAAATTACTGACTTGCTGAAAAATGGGGAATGTGTTGTGTTGATTACAAATTTGTTTCATTAATTAATTTATGCGAGTAAAAGCGTAATTTAGATCTGACAATTTTCCACTAAAGTAAGAAATAATGTCTAATTTAATGTAATTATAAATCTTATTAATCCACATATATTTCAAAAATTAATACTTTAAAATATTAAAAAAGCAAGGTATATATGTAAATAATGTAGAACTCAGTATGGCACATTAATTGATATTAAATTATATTACTTGATGATATTAATTTGAACAATTTGAGATCTCAAATCGTTTCTAAGGAAAAAGGCTTTGACTGACAGACGAACGGACAGACAACCGAGTGATCCTATAAGTGTTCGGTTTCTCACAATTAAATGAAACTACGTGATATAGTATTATTTCTACTTTCTTTAAGTTCTTTACCACGACCTAGGTTTCGTTGTGTTACAACATCTTCAGGTGGGCTATTGGCAAAGATTCTAATCTTTAAAGAACTTAAAGAAAGTAGAAATAATACTACATCACGTAGTTTCATTTAATTGTGAATAATGAATTTCTACAAAATTGACGCCAAATATTCGGTTTCTTTTAAGGGTCGAAACCCTGAAAATAAATGTATTACTTTAGAAACACATTGTGTTCCTTCACTAGAATTTATTCTACTTGTAGATAACAAAGATGCCTATTATTTTCATTTTAACATTTATAAATATTTAGGGTGTTCGCTAACTGGCATCCGCCTTTTGAGCTACACCAATTAGACTCATCATTATTAAAGCCTTGATACACTGTCAAACTGTAATCCACTAAATTTTGCTAATGCAGTAAATAAGACGAATTTCAGTAATTTTACTGAGTAATGTCGTTTAATATTTCTTACCATCCATCAAGCGTTCAGCTCTATCTTAATGTCAGTAAGAGGATACAGTAATAAATACGTGATAAAATCTTCTGGAAACTACGCAATCAATCAGAACGGGCACTTAATGTCAAACGCGCCTTCCGGTGCCGAGCTTACTGTGCTTTAGTTATGTTACTAAAGCATTTATGGTTAACGAGTCAAGCTACAGAAATATGGTCTATTAGAGCGCGACCTCCATGAACCCAAGTACTTCCGTAAAACTTTGCTGATTCTTATCTAACGCGCAACGCAAATGAAGGACTTCTGTATATAGTGAGTCGGCTGCTGATGACTGCGAACTTTTTCTGATAATGTTGGTGACCCAGTTTCCACCGACTTACTGCATAAGTTAAGACGCGCACGGCACCGACTGAATGTTTGCCGTCTCCGTTTGCGCGTTCTCAGTCGCATATTCTATCCTTTTTCCATTAGCGTATTATAACTCGTAACATTCAGATCGGCAAGAATCGGCCAGAGTCACTTCGGCCTTGAGATGAGATTCTAATTCTATATGGACTTTTACAGGATGTGTACGTGAAAATACTTAATATCATATGTTCTATATTTTCCGATTATTGTTGGTGCTGCGCTTAAAGCTAAGGTCCGTTCTATGATACTAAGTTATATTTTAGTTGTTAGGTATTGCTTTGAAAATTGAGGCCCAACTTTATAATGAGTATATGTTTGTTTGTATTAAAAAAGCCCTAAAGCTTATGCAGTATCACTGCCAACAAATCACATTAACATGATAACACATTCCGGTTCTCGGAGTCTCACCTTCCTAAGTCAAAGCTCTGTTCCCAGAAGCTTCAGCAAATTACATTTCCAGATGTCTTGGTATTCCTAATATATATACAAGCCCCGCGCAGCTCAGAACTCTGTAATCCCAGTTCACGTCAGTTTTCGTTCCAATGTTTAATCTTGTATCGATTATCATACTATGTATAAGAAAGTGTTTATAATAGTTAAATTTAAGAAAAGTGTTTTGTAATTCTAAATAAATTGTAATTAATTAAAAGCCTTATTAAACTAACTTTTTTTTATTTTTAAAAGGTGTTTCAATAAATCCATTAAAACAGTACAACGTGCCGAAATGCATTCCTTCAGTGTCCTGCTGATTATTGTGCATTAGCCATCATATTGGCTGTAATAATTTTATCAGCAGTTCTGAAAAGTGACGCCGAAGATCTATGAAACCATTCCCTTAGGTTTCAGAGCCATGACGTCTTTCTTTGACCTGGGTCTCTTTTTGCGATTATTTTTCCTTGTATTATTAAATGTAATTTGTATCTTTTTGGGTTTCGCACAATACGTTCGAACTATTCGAGTTTCCCTCTTTTTATTAATAGTGTTTCACATCTGTATCTTTGTTCGTTTGGTGCAGAACTAGTTCTTTTCGGACTTCGTCGATTCATAATATTCGCAGTAGAACTCACAGTTTAAGGGCTTGAAGTTTTCTGAAAGTATTGTATATCGGCACACAATAGAAAAGTGTCGAGAGTATGTAGTGTCTTACTGAACATGTTTTCAGTTTAAGTGACGTCATTTCCGTGTAAAATAATTTTTATCTTAAAGAATGCAGTTCAGGCTTTTTTTTAGGAAAATTATAGTTTCCTTGCTAATACCACGAGTAGTTACACTGGACAGATGCATTTTATTGTTTTTTTTATAAGAAACGTATTTTATTTTGACAACTGAAGGGCAAATGAGTAACGTCATAGCGTCACTGGCATATAAAGCACTCATAATGGCATCTATTTATTAATTTAAGTATGGTACGTTATCGATTCATTTGTTTAAGTATGTGAGACTATAGATTCATTTGTTTAAGTATGTGATACTATAGATTCATTTGTTTAAGTATGTGATACTATAGATTCATTTGTTTAAGTATGTGATACTATAGATTAATTTGTTTAAGTATGGCATATTATCGTTTATTTGTTAATTGACACATATTATTGGCTAATTTCTCAATTAAGGCATATTGTAAATTCATTTATTTAAGTAGAGCGTATTAGCGATTAATTTGTTTAAGTACGGCCTATAATGGATTCGTTTGTTTAAGAATGGCATATTATCCATTAATAGGTTTGGGTACGGCATATTATCATTTCATATGTTTAAGTACGGCGTATTATTAATTAATTTGTTTAAGTGTGGCATATTCTGGGTATATTTGTTTTAATATGGCATACTAACGATTAATTTGTTTAGGTAAGACGTGTTATCGATTAATTTGTTAAGTATGGTACATAATTTGTTTAATTAAGCAATATTCGAAATGATTGTATGAATTATCGCGTTCTAAGTACCTTGAATGAAAACGATTATTTTTTACAGTTTTGTTAAATATCGTCCGGGAATTAAATATATACAATTAATGTATTTTAAAAAATATCCAGAGTCATTAACATAGTAATATTTAAAAAAAATATCCGTAATCATTAACACTATTGCCAAAAAAATCCGTAATCATTATTGTCGATTATCATTACAGTATAATTAGGATTCTATGTCTCGAAAAGGAAAACGGAACCCTTAAAATATATTTCAAGTATGCGCCTGCTCTCTCAACAGGGGTTTTTTTCAAAAAATATTTGATGTAGAAACATAATTTGGATACACACACACACGCACACACACACACACACACACACACACACACACACATATATATATATATATATATAAATGTATACAGATATATATGTATACATATATATATATATATATATATATATATATATCCAAATTATATGTTTCTACATCAAATAAACGTATCCATATTATTTATTTTTTGCCCCATCTGCACAAAGTTCTTCAACCAACATTGTCTTTCCTACCAAAAATATTTTAAATTACACTAAATTAGTTCTGCATAGCATGGAGACTTAGCTCGTGATTCTTAATACGAAAAATGATATAAAATGATGATACGTAACAGTTACTTTTACAACTTTCAAACGTTAAGCCCTTCAAGGGTTTCTCGTCACTGATCTCGTTTTTAAATTAATATTCGTAATCTGTTCCATAATATAATATCACTATCAATATTTTCAAAGAATTTTTTTTTATTTTCAAAATTTCCCATCAATCTCGAAGTTATCAAACATATTATTTATGTTTTGGTTATCGACTATTTAAAACTTTGAAAGGATATCACAATCAAAATTTAAAAAAAATCATTTTTATATATTGAAATTGTAGGGGTCAATTAAATGCTCAAAATAATTTTTTTAATTTCTGAAAATATATTGAAAAATATGCCAAAATGTATACCATATATATATGAAATATACATTTATATATATATATATATATATATATATATATATATATATATATTTATATATTTCAGAAATTACTACCCCTAAATTTACGAAATAAACAGAGCTTTAGAAACCTACGCAAAGATTGTAGGAAAACTGTTACGATAATTTGTATATTTGACATATTCACGATAATATATATGTCCTCACAATTTAATTATAATAGGTTTTATTAAATATTTATCGCGCTAAAAGTCCACATTAGCGATGACTTACGATAAATAAAACAATTTCATTTTGAACGAGTACGGAGCCATCGATACGCGAGTTGGATTCGAATATGGCAGTTTTTCTTTTAAATTACTCTCAAAAAGTGGAAGCAATTTAATAGAAGAAAACTGAGAAAATGACGAAGTATTTATTTCATGACATAAAGCACCTATGTTACTGTGAAAAAATGAAATCGGTTGGTAGTTTTAATTAACATACTTTCATTTTAAAATTCGCAATCTTTTTAGTGCTAGTTCTGTGTTCGTATGTACGAAATATGTTCTTAATTCAGCAGCTTCGTTCGACGAATTTCGATATTTACAGATAATTAATTAATTAGATATTTACAATAAAAGAATTAAAATGTAGGATTACTGACTAATTAAATCTTAAAGGATTAAAATCGTGTGAAAATACTCAGTTAGTAAATTGGTGACAATCGTAATTCTGTAAAATAAAATATATCCTCCAAAATATTTCTCAAAGATTTAGTAAATATAATAAAAAAAACATAACTACGAACAAATACATAAAAATATTTTAAACGATTTTACAGCATCCTATAATTAAAAATAACAATGATTAAATCTGCTGGATTGTCAACCAGGAGCACAATTAAGAAATAAATACAATGTTAGAAAAAACCAATTGCGTCCAAAGTCAATGTTTGGTGAAAGAAAAAAAGTTATTGTTTGTTATATATCTCTGTCCTGTTCCTGTAGAAAGAATTAAATTCAGAAACATCGATAAAAAACAAAGCAAGGCGAAGTCTGACATTTGAGTATAAAAGTGCTGATTTGATGTTTGTTTTTGTGCCTGTGTTATCGTGTTAGAGACACTTCCGTTAAAGTTAACGAAGTTCAATTTTGGCTAAAACGTGCCATCATAGGCCGCCATTTTGAAAAAAAACTTTTCTTTTTAAAGTTTGAGTGCGGTATCCTTTGAAAGTCAAAATATAAATAGTATTTTTGATAACTTTGAGTTGGACGAGAAATTTTGAAAATAAAAAAAAATCTTAGAAAATATTGATAGTGATATCATATTATGGAACAGATTACGAATATTAATTAAAAAAATACAAGATCAGTAAGGTGAAACCGTCGAAGGGTTTAAAGTCTGGTAGATTCAAGGAGTTTGAAGGTTGTACAAGTAACTGTTATTTACAAGTAACTGTTATTTACATCTTATTTCGTATTAAGAATCGCGAGCTAAGTCTCCATGCTATGCAAAACTAATTTAATGGAAATTAAAATAATTTGATATAAAAGACAATGTTGGTTGATGAACTTTTTGCAGATGGGGTGAGAAATAAATAATAATATTAGATGAAAAAATTAAGTCGATAACTTTCTTAGCTTTTCTAATAATATTATCAAGAAATTTAAGCAAATATAAACATTTAATGTGGTGAATATCGTACGGAGTTTTTGCAGAGCGCCACCTGCCATCGAATAGTGGAAATAACAAACTGTCACATAGCTTCACAAAACACTAACAGATGTCGCAACGCGCAGTTCGCGTGTGCAATATTACTTTCGCTTTGTTAAAAGTCATCATGTAAACAAGATTAAATCGCCTCATTTACATACCTAACGATCATAAAAAATATATTTCACGTTTTATTACGTGAATAGAGTTATTAGAACTATAAATAACATAAAAAATAATGCTTTCTGTCACCTGCGTAAGGCGTAAAGCATTACATTCGGCGGTCTATTAAAATTAATGATGTTTTTTTATTATGAAGCCATAAAATATATTAAGTTAACCAGAGGACTTGTAAGTAAAGTACGATGGCCAGTTTGATAACGACTTTATGCTTTAGACTCATTATGGATTCATTCAACAACACGATTTTAATTTAAATTACTTTTTCAAGGCTAACGAATTTTGATTCGATCACTTCATTCTAAGTTCCTTTGTACATTATTGGGAAAAGGTTCCTAGTTTACAATAAGGGCTTATATGAAATTTTGAATCTTCTGGTGATTATTAATAATCTCCTAGTAACTAGTATTCATTAGTAATGAGTAATAACTAATTTTAGTCTTAAAACTTCTTATACGTGCTTCAGTTACCATCGTCTTTTCAATAGTCCTCCTGTCACTCAATTATAAGTCTCTTTGTCTATTATTAGTACATAGCTCGTGGTTTATACGAAACTTTTAACCCTCTAGTAGCAATTAATAATCTTCTAGTGAATCATATTAATTAGTAATGAGTCAAAACTAATTATAGTTTTAAAATTGTTCTCACACATGCTTTAGTTACCACCGTCTTTTCAATAGTCCTCCTGTTACTCAATTATAAGTCTCTTTGTCTATTATTAGTACATAGCTCGTACTTTTTACGAAACTTTTAACCTTCTAGTAGCTGTTAATAATCTTCTAGTGAATGGTATTCATTAGTAATGAGTAATAACTAATTATAGTTTTAAAACTGTTCTCACACATGCTTTTGTTACCATCGTCTTTTCAATAGTCCTTCTGTCACTCAATTATAAGTCCCTCTGTCTATTATTAGCAAATAGATCGTAGTTTATACGAATCTTTTAACCTTCTAGTAGCTATTAATAATCTTCTAGTGAATGATATTAATTAGTAATAAGTAATAACTAATTATAGTTTTAAAACTGTTCTCACATGTGCTTTAGTTACCATCGTCTTTTCAATAGTCCTTCTGTCACTCAATTAAAGTCCCTCTGTCTATTATTAGCAAATAGAGCGTAGTTTATACGAACTTTTTAACCTTCTAGTAGCTATTAATAATCTTCTGGTGAATGTTATTAATTAGTAAAGATTAATAATTAATTTTAGTTTTAAAAGATTCTGATGCATGTTTTTTTATCGCCGTCTTTTGTATGGTATCTATGTCATTCCATTATAAGTCTTTTTATCTATGACTAGTATTTAGCTCCTAGTTTACTGCAGGGATTTATATGATATTTTTAATCTTCGACCAGATATTCATAAACTCCTATTAACCGGTGTTAATTAATAATTAGTAGTAACAAATTTTATTTTTAAAGTAGTTTTTAAGCATGATTTAGTTATCATTGTCTTTTCGATAGTCCCTCTGTCACTCTAGTGTAAACCTCTCTGTCTGTTATTAGTAAAGAGCTTATAGTTTATTATTGCGATTTATATGAAACCTTTAATCTTCCAGTAGCTATAAATATCTACCATTAATTAGTATTATTCTGTAATATGGAAACATTAATTTTATATCTTAAATATTGCTATGCATATTTTAGTTATCTTATAATTGGTACCTCTATCATTAAGTCCCTCTGTCTATTACTGGTAAACAGCTTTCGGTTTACTCCAGGGATTTATATGAAAGCTTTAATCATCTAGTATCTATTAAACTCTCCAGCAACTAGTATTAATTTGTAATATGCAAACATTAATTTTATATCTTAAATAATGCTATGCATATAATAGTTATCATAATCTTGTAAACAGTACCTCTATCCTTAAGTCCCTCTTTCTATTACTGGTAAACAGCTTCTGGTTTACTTCAGAGACTTACATGAAACTTTTAACCTTCTAGTAGCTAATAATAATATATGCATAGAAAATCGCATAAAATTTATACCTAGTAAAATAAAACCTGTCAAGTGGAAGTTCGGCTCGCGAATCGAGGATTCTGTACTTCGTTTGTAGTGAAATTACTTTATTCAATACAATTCATCACTGATATGGACTTCGTAGCGCAATAAATATTTATTAATACGTAATATAATTGAATAGGGGCGTCATATATACTACAGTGAATATCTCAAAAACTGTGACAACTAGAATCATACTTATTGTTATTGTAGAACTACCGCAGAATACTTATTGTTATTGTAGAACTACTGAGGTATGCTACCTAAACTTCTAACATTGTTTATTAGAGGTATGCTACGTAAACTTATATCATTGGTTATTAGAGGTATGCTACCTAAATGTATACCATTGTTTATTAGAGGTATGCTACCTAAATGTATACCATTGTTTATTAGAGGTATGCTACCTAAACTTATAACATTGTTTATTAGAGGTATGCTACCTAAACTTATAACATTGTTTATTAGAGGTGTGCTACCTAAATTTATAATATTGTTTATTAGAGGTATGCTACCTAAAGTTATAACATTGTTTATTAGAGATATGCTACCTAAATTTATAACGTTGTTTATTAGAGGTATGCTACGTAAACTTATATCATTGTTTATTAGAGGCATGCTACCTAAATGTATACCATTGTTTATTAGAGGTATGCTACCTAAACTTATAACATTGTTTATTAGAAGTATGCTACCTTAACATATAACATTGTTTCTTAGAGGTATGCTACCTAAACTTATAACATTGTTTATTAGAAGTATGGTATCAAAACTTATAACATTTTTGAGAATTTTATAATTAGTCCTGTCAAAGGATATAGAATTACAGGCTTTTTATGGAGTCTTAATTTGTCACTTCCCTTCTCAAAGTTAATTTTTTTAATTATTCGCTTTTAAGATAAGTGTTCAATTTAAAATTTCCACATCAAGCGATTTCTGAGAAATACGACTTCGAAAGGCGGTCTGCAGAATACGTGAATGATCTCATAAGGATTTCGTTTTTCCTTTTAATGTACGAAGCCTTAAAAAGCAGAAAATCCTGGAAATATTGACGATTTTAGCAAAAATCTCGTAGCATCTGAATTATATCTCATATAACCTTAGAACTGGTATTAAAATTTTTCAAATGAAACTCATCTAGTAAAGTATGAAAATGCTAATGCAATTTTTTTTGTATTAATTAATGAAACTGTAAATTCACCTCCCTTATAATAGTGAATGAGAAATACAACCCTTTAGCCTTAAGTCCACTATATGTAAAATACATTGTCTTATTAGCACCGGATGACGTATATTTACAACTAATGTTAAGTGTTTCCCAAGTAATGGTTTTTTAAATATTCTGATAAGAACACGTGCAGAGTATACACACAATTGTGAAGTTATATCTCTAATTAAAACCTGGCGAAATCCTTGTACATGAACTCCTGTGTTAGTTATTATATTCTGTGACAATACAGGGCACGTATTGACACAACCCTTACAATAATTACTATGACGCACCAGACTGTAACACAATTGGAATTAAACAAGAACTATTAGGTTATTTTACTCGATCATGTTATAAATACGAGATAGAATAAGAGAAAGAGGGAGAGAAGAATTTGATCAAACTGGAAAATAAATAGAAAGTGGAAAAGGTCAACATTGCAAATAATTTTACCACTTTGATCTGTGAGCTTACAGCAATTGCCATATTGTTTGAGCTATTTTGCCACTAGATGCAAACAACAACGAATAATATCGTAGGTCGTAGAAGGACGTTACGTAGCATTGGCTGACCTTGGCCAATGTCAGCCGAAAAGGAAATATTGAAGAATAAAGCATAATGAAGAAAATGAAATTATAATGATCCCAAGAATTATGTGCGAAATAAATTTTTAAAAACAAATGAAAGAGTAGTTATATGATGTATGCTGAATACGATTCCATTATGGAATCTAGCATACAGATATTCGACAAGAGTATGGTAATTTGATTGTGAAACTAAAAGATTATGTGCCCGCGTTACACCTGCGTAATCGATAATGGTATGAAAGGTGATATAAGCAAAGCAAAGTGATGAAGGATCTTCAAGATGGTTGTGGATTTTAAAACAAGCATAAAGAGGAACGTGTTTAATAATATTCATAAAAAGGTGTAATCAAAATAAGTGATCAAACATGTTTATTAATATTTATGAAAAGGAGTGATCAAAACAAGTGATCAAAGCAAAGTTATGAAGGATCCTAAAATATTATTGTGGTTATTAAAATAAATATAAACAGGAACGTGTTTAATAATATTGATGAAAATTAATGATCAGAGCAAAGTAATAGTGGATCCTAAAAGATGGTTGCGGATATTAAAATTAGCGTAAACAGGAACGTGTTTAATAATATTTATGAAAAGGTGTGATCAAAATAAGTGATCAAAGGTGTTTAATAATATTTATGAAAAGTGATTAAATCAATGTGATGGAGGATCCTGAAAGATGGTTGTGGATATTAAAATAATTATAAACAGGAAGGTGTTTAATAATATTGATGAAAAGGAATGATAAAAACAAGTGATCAAAGCAAAGTAATGGAGGATGCTAAAAGATGGTTGCGGTTATTAAAATAAGAATAAACGGGAAGGTGTTTAATAATATTGATGACAAGGAGTGGTAAAAATAAGTATACGTGTTAATAATATTTATGAAAAGGAGTGATCAAAATAAGTGATCAAACGTGTTTAATAATATTTATGAAAAGGAGTAATCAAAATAAGTGATCAAACCTGTTTAAGAATATTTATGAAAAGGTGTGATCAAAACAAGCGATCAGAGCAAAGTGAAGGAGGATCCTAAAAGATGATTGCGGATATTAAAATAAGCATAAACAGGAACGTGTTTAATAATATTTATGAAAAGGAATGATCAAAATAAGTATAGGTGTTAATAATATTTATTAAAAGGTGTGATCAAAATAAGTGATCATACGTGTTTAATAATATTTATGAAAAGGAGTAATCAAAATAAGTGATCAAACCTGTTTAAGAATATTTATGAAATGGAGTGATCAAAAGAAGTGGTTAAAGCAAAGTGATGGAGGATTTTAAAATATGGTTATGGATATTAAAATAAGCATAAACAGGAACGTGTTTAATAATATTTATGAAAAGGAATGATCAAAATAAGTATAGGTGTTAATAATATTTATTAAAAGGTGTGATCAAAATAAGTGATCATACGTGTTTAATAATATTTATGAAAAGAAGTAATCAAAATAAGTGATCAAACCTGTTTAATAATATTTATGAAAAGGAGTGATCAAAACAAGTGATAAAAGCGAAGTGATGGAGGATCCTAAAGTATGGTTATGGATGTTAAAATATGCATAAACAGTGTTTAATAATATTTATAAAAAGGAGTGATCAAAATAAGTGTATTACGATAGAAAAGCGTAGTATCTCATAATTGCTACGGAACCTACCTAGATGAGGTAGATCATGATGTTAGAAGTAGAATCTAAAGATATATTTACATATCTTAATATCACAGTGGATCCGTTGTGTTATTTCATAACCAAGTTAATTTGTCTCTGAATCGTTATGGTAATATTAAAACTAATTTCTTCTAATTATTTTATTAAGCACATTTTGTTTGATAGATTTTATTTAGAATCGTAATGTAAACAAAACGTTGTGTGAATTAATCCAGTTAACGTTTAAATTATTAAAATCTATATAAACAAAAAAATGGCAGTTAAGTTCTTAGAAATTGTACCTAGATTATAATAATAATATAACAATAATATTCGTAAATTATTCAAAAGTAATACAAAGAAAGTAATAGAGAATAAGAAGATATTGGAAAAGTGGATGATCAAAATTCGAATATTAATAATATGAGAATTTTCATCACCCGCTTATCAAATGAATTGTAGTGTGATGAGCTTTAGTTTTATGCCTTCAAACCTCTGGTTTTTTTTAAATATATGCTTTTCTCTAGAAATAAAATCGATTTAGATATACGTATAACATCTATGTCATTGTCATGAGCCATTTTGAAAATCGCACAAACACTAAAATACCTAAAGTATAAAAAAGTGATTTTCATTCAAAAATATTTTGTATCACATATAAGTTATCATGTAATTAAAAAGATTACTAATTACAATGTCAAACATTTTTCTCGGAATAAAAATTAAAAACAAAAGCAAAGCCTTATTATTAAGACGTTATTAATTAGGAAAAGTGAAGGAAATACTATGTCTATTCTCGTAAATCTCATAGTATATTTTCATAAATAATTGATTCGCAAACATCGTCTGTGAACTAAATCGGAAAAAAATCGCAATGAGACCACAGAACGTTTACAAACATTTCCAAAACTCAAAAAATATCTTCAGTTTTTTAAAAGGACAATTATAAAATACTTACCTTTAATTGCTCTTCTGCTCTGGACACCATCACCAAATCGGGAGCATCCTTCGGCACTGTCCCAGTGGGCTTTCTCTTAACACAACCGCCCAAATCTCCAATATTTTCACTGAGAACCGTCACATTCACATAATTTGCCGACTCGTCAGCACTCACAGGCGAATTTGGACTGAGAATACCGCTATCAGTATCACTGACACTAACTGAGCACCTGATCACTTTCGAACCTTCACTGACGGGAGATTTTAATGGAATTTTTGACTGCGTTTGTCTTCTCCTCCCATCTCTGTCGTTAAAACCAGATACGGGATCAAACACCACGTAATTATCCTTATCGTAGCGTATTCCATTGTTCGTTGTTACTGTATATTTCTTGTTAGGACTTAAATTCAGAAAGGGATCGTCTTTATCTATAGGGCTCTCCGGAATCACCGACTGCAACTTTGTGCTTATATTGCCAAAGTTTTTCGTTTTATTTTCGCTGTTTTTCCGATTCAAAGTGTCGTTAGAGAAATTTAATTTAACGTATTCGTTTGAAATTGTCCTTCGTGTGGGCGTGTTTAACGAAATCGACGATTTTGTATCAAGATTGGATGATTTAGGATTAAACATGCTAATTTTAGTTTTATCATTAAGTTTTGAAGGGGTAAATGGTAATTTTAATCTAGTTGTAACTTTTTTCCTTGGTGATATGTCTGATTTATTATTTGTTTTATCAGTTTCGTTTAGAAAATTCGTTTTTGGTTTTAAAAGTTTATTAACTAACACTGTTTTGTTTTGTGTAGTGTTTGATTTGGCACACAAGTTTTCACTTACATTTTTTTTACACGATGTCACTGTTGAATCATGTGAATTTTTGGAATCTTTAACAATTTCTTTTGCAGCACTATTCGTTAAAGTGATTGTCATAATATCTTCTTCAATATTTATTTCACTTGATTCACTTAATTTTAAACTATCTATAGGTTTTCTGTTCAATATGCTATCTATTTTGCTTTCAATATCTTCGAGCAATTTGTAAGAAGGTAACATTTTTGCATCCAAAGAGAGCGTCTCCCCATTGGTATCGTTGTCGTCGGAATCGATAGAGAAACATTCGAATTTTGGCTTTTCGCCCTTTTCCGGACAAGAAGACGGTCTCCTCTTTACGGTTCCTGTTTTGGTGGACGGCGAGTCCCAATCTAAATTTTGGACTGACGTTTGTCCGCCACATCTTCTCGAACGCCTTGGACTTGTCATTTTTGCCTACTCTCATAATCTCTTCAGTCTTGATATGTTTTAAATTATTTGATTGAGAGGAAAATTTTTGTCACGAATCACTGGTTAAGCTCCACATATTTATAATATTTCTTTTTAACTCTTCATTAATTTTTTTTTCACTTCATTTCTTTATTATTATAATATAAACTTATCATCAAAGAAGATTTTATTCATTCCATTTGGATTATTTTACTAATTTTATTTATATTTATTTCCATTTTATTTCGATTACTTTCATTGAAATTTATCTTAATAATTCGCTGGCTTATATTTACTTTCGAAAATAGGTACCTAATTCTTATATAAAACAGACTAAAATTTATTTTTCGTACCTATTGTCGAAATTTTAACATTATCACTCTTCAGTGCACTCATAAAGTAGTTCATGATTTTATTTTTTTGCGACTAAAATCGATTTTGCTCTTTTTTATTGACGGTCGGTCCCATAAAATAAACTGCCTCATTTTACAAATTCATTCATCTGTTTAATCATTTTGCTATTAAACTTAACATCACATTTTTCTGTTTATCATTCGCCTTTTATAAAAAAATAAAAAATTCACTTTTAAGCGAAATAAATTTCTCAACTCTACCGCCTAAATTGTTTATATTTGTCTGTTTCAATACGTATTACAAAAAAATCGAACTTCACATGTTTAAGAGAACCATTTATTTAAACAAAAAAACCGAAATTTACGGGGAAATTTTATGTCCAGCCCGATTACAGAAACTTAATGTCCAAAGATTTCGAAGCGTCGATTTGACTTGAGGAAAATATTAAAGATCGATGGCGTATATACATCCATCCGCGTTCGATACTTTTCCCTTAGAATCCTTATGTATAATTTTTGGAACACCCAATTTATCGAGATGATTTAATAGTTTACAATATCTCTTTCAATCTTATTTTCAAGTCTTTTTTGACATCATTATGAATTCAAAGGAATAGTCAAACAAAATCGATCAAGGGTCACGAAAATGTGTTAATAATTATTTTTTATTCTATAATTATTAACTTTCTTTGAGTCAAAAATGAACCCGGCACATTCCGAATCCCATCACTTAAATCGCTATTCTCATTATCCATATATTCTAACAAGATATTATATAGATACCATGTGTCTATCTGGATAATAAAAACAACACGATGTTGAAAGTCTCTTGTCAATCGAATAAGATTAAAATGTTCAACATCGTATAGCTTTTATTATCCAAATGGATGCAAGATATCTATTTATCTTTTTAGAATATATGGATAATGAGAATAGCGATTTAAGTGAAGGCATTCGGAATTTGCCGAGTTCGTTTTTGAATCAAACGTTTAAACCATTACGGCTACAACAAAATAATGTATTAATGAATTGTACACGATCATATAATCTACAAATAAGTTTTAGTATATGTATAGAATATATTATGTATTGTTTACTATACGCTTTTAATAGTTTCCATTGTATATAACTACGTATGTAAACAGATCCAGCAATTTTTTTATCCACTTTTAATAGTTTAACTATTTGAAACTTTGCAAACTTATGAATTCTGATGATATTAAAATAATGTGGTACTATCAAGCTGATTTCAAGATGGAGGAGGGGCCACACATATCAATAGTAAACCCATAAATTTTGGGCTCATTTGATATGTCTTAATGAATCCTTTGGTTACATATCGTAATCGGAAGGAAACGATAATGAAGGATGGTGATGGCTATGCCAGTTCCTTAGTGGCAACAACTAAACCCATTAATTTTGGGCCCGTTTGATGTGTCTCAATGAATCCTTTGGTTACATATTGTAAGCGGAAGGATATGATGATGAAGGAGGGAGGTGGCCATGGTAGTTCCTCAATGGCAAACAGTAAACCCATTAATTTTGGGCTCGTTTGATATATATCAAAGAATCCTTTAGTTACCTATTGTAAGCAGAAGGATATGATGATGAAGGAGAGAGAATCCATTAATTTTGGGCTGGATTGATATGTCTCAATGAATCCTTTAGTTATATATTGCAATTGGTATGATATGATGATGAAGGAGGGTCCTCAATGGCAACCGTAAACTCATTTCCGTCAAATTTCAGTTAGTCTATCTTTTCTCAATGAGTTCTTTTGTCACATATTGTAACCAGGAGGATTCGAGGGTGGAGGGAGACGATGGTTATGGGAGCTTCTCATAGTGGCCCCATTAAATTTGGATTCGTTTTATATTTCTAAATTGAGTCCTTTAATTTTAAAAACGTATATACTCAATTTCTTTAAAATTGTTCCTAATTTTTCTTATTATAAGCGTTTTTACGTCACAAGCTTGGGAAGTACAATTATATATTCGTAAAATTTTCGAGAATAAATAAACTGGAAATAATTAAAAAATTACCCATAAATAATTTTATATAAAAATAAATATAAAAATAAATTTATTAAAAATAATTTTATATAAAAATAATTTTATGTAAAAATAAGAAATGCAATTATGATCCATTTTTCCTGGGTAAACCGGGACGACAATTAGCAAAATATAAAAGCAAAATATCTCATCGGGCTATAAATAAATTAATTAATCTGTCAATGAGAATAAAAGGCGCTGACATTTGTATTTTATTTTTAGAATTTTTATGATTCCGTACTTTAAAATGAAAACCTAACCCTTATAAGATCACTCTTGTTCATCTGTCTATCACAGTCCTCTTTATCAGAAAACACTTGACGGAGAAACTTCAAATGTGAAAAAGCAATAAAACATATTAACCCGCATATCAATAGCCAAAAACTTTTGAATGAAAAGTTTAAAAGAGGGGAGACCAAGTATGTATTCAAAAAAGTTTTTAAAATTGCATGTGCAAAAAAATTAATATAATTTTTTTGAATTGAAAAATATTATTTCCACAATTTTAGGTAGAAGCATACTGTAAAATATGTCAAAATATATGTTCTAACCCTTAATTTCTGAAACTATTTAACATAAAATTATGAAAAAACTGGGTTTTTAGAATCTTACACAAATGTTGTAGGAAAACTATAAAGATGAGTCGAAATGTCACAGTTTTTGAGACGTTAGCGGTAATATTTAAGTCCTTCAACTTAATTCTATTATGTGTTATAATATATTCATTGTGCTAGGAAGTTCATGTTAGTGACGATTATGATAAATTAAATACTTTCACTTCAAACGAAATACAAAATAAAACAGTGCGTAAGCCAAACTCGAACTTCCCTCCATCCATCACACACAGAAATTAAAAAGGACGAGATTATTTTATAGCCAAAATTTTAAAAATAAATTCATTTGATAAATACATTAGTTATCAGAAAGCTACTCTAAACAATATTTTCAAAAGCCCTGTTTTCACTTTTTTAGTAGTATTTTCAATAAATTTTCACAAAGCATGTCCATCTTCTTTTTGTGAATTATGATAAATATTTAATTACGTTCTGTCCTATATTTCCAGGTTTTTAATCCCACTTACCCGATTCTAATAGCCGGTATGACACAAACGGCAATGAAACCTCCTTTATTAATTGAACTTTAAAACGCGCAATGAAAAACAAGTCAAAGATGTCATTTCATGTTCAATTGAATTTAAGAATATCACTTACTTTCCGCAAAAGTATATAAAATAAAAGGTTATTTTTGTGTAGTTTCTAATATAATTTCAATTAATACGACAAGCCGCTCTTAAAAAAGGTTACTAAACATACGTATTTTCTTTTTCATCAGCTACGATTTTTCTGCACTCAATATTTAGATCAGTGTACGAAAAAGTATTTTGTTTTATGTTTTTTCATGAATGCCCTTGAATATGTTGAGAGACAAGAGTGAAGGAGACAGTCTAATAACTTTCAAGTCCGTCATGTTATGAAAAATTTATCCGCATAATTTTACATTATTCTTTAATAAATGTTATAGAAATAGTAATTTATCAGGTAGGATAAATCGAAGGCTAAATAAATAATAATCGAAAATATACCTCAGGTTATTCGGTTGGACTTATCTAAGATAGATTATGACTGTTTCAAAAGCAAAATATTATTTCACTGAATCATTATGTAAAACTAAATTAACAATTTGTCGTTAGAAGAAAACAGATGATCACAGCAGATAACCTCGAACCAAACAATTTTAGGACATTAAATAATACAGAATATCGCAAATACTTGGTGTACAATCAGTATGTCTCAATTATAAGTAGTTACTAATCACTCTCTAACCTATGTGTTAAGAATTTGAAGAACTTAGAGTATTGTCTTGTAGACCCAAATAGAAATCTTCACAAACGCCGCTTAGTATATCTTTGTTGAGTATTTAGTAATAATGTATACAAGTAGATACTTGTAAACGAATTTACTAACAATCACTAAACCAGTTTACTGAACCTACAAACTTTAACTTAGCACACTGAACTTGATCCCTTACACTTAACTTGTTTCGAAAGTATAACACAAATTTATAACTAAATCAAACACTGGTATTATATGAATAGACTAAAATTACTTAAATTGATGATAATTAAATATTGAATTTCTAATACACAACATCTGCAGATGCAATATTAAATAAATGTCTCGCGTATGCAATATAGCTTTCGAGATAGCGGTGCAGTGCGCAGGACTACCGCACCGTAGCGCAGGCACGTAGCTACTACGGTGCTACGGCGGGTCTACGCTGTGAGTCACGTATTTGTACAGTCTATGACAGGAAACAAGTGAAACGAGATGAGAAATGTATTTATAAAGTTAGGAAATAGTTTTTAATCAAGAAATGATATAATACTGAAAAACGTTATGTTAATTTTTATTAATGGTTTAATGATATTTAAGATTTATACGTCATTAATATGCCCTAATAACTAAAGTAAACTAAAATACACTGAAGTAAACTAAAGATAGATAAATATATCTGAATTATTCCGTCATAGAAAAAACGCGAGTCTCAACAAAAGCTCGCGAATAAAGTTATTTTTTTTAACCTTCCATTTTTGTTAACAATTTATAATAACCATTAGTTATTTAGAAGTATGCTATTTCTTATTCTTGTTCTAGTTAAAACTACATTTCCACTAATTTATAGTAATATACTTAATAAATTTTAAATTAAAGCTATTTAAAAATTATAATATCATGCATATACGTGGCCGAAACATTTGCTTTGAAACTGTTCACTACAGTTAACATGAAGTCTTCACCGATAGGCTAATATTTGAATAACCTTTTTTATATACTCGATCACCATGTTGACAGGGCTCGCCCGATTTTCCCGACGGTCGTATGCGTTCAGTTTTTCTTTTCATAAGCATTACACGATTTTAATGACAGGTTGACTCTGACGTCTCTGAAGAAATTTAACTTCAAGACACAGAAATTTTTAACCGAAAGTTTCATATGTAAACGGTCATATTTTGAACATAGTCAAAACATTCACTTTAAACATAGTTAGATATAATTATTAAGACTCATATATAAAAAAAATATTGATAAACTACAAGCACCTGAATCTGTGTTCATAACTGGCAATCAAAGTTTAGAAATATTTCTATGTACTTGCGTTTTTGCTTATACGAACGTTTAAAAATATAATATAATAAATTTACTCTTCATTCATTCTAGCTTGTACCTAAAATCGATCTTATTACTGCGACAGTCTATTAACGTTTAATTTATTTTATTAAAGTTTCCTCTATGTTAAAAATATTAAAACACAACCATATGCATTTTCATATTATTTTCCTCACCAGCTTGGTGCAGGTGGCCATGAAGGAATATCAGGAATAACTGACATCAGGAATAACTGCCGATACATCACATCCTCATTTCGCAAAATCCTGGCTGTAGTGGAACGTAGATCGAAGATTGTAAGGGAAAAATTGCCATTAATAAGAAATATTATTTATATTATACGCTTAACATTGGCCACTGCATTAGTAAGAAAAGTCTAATGGCGACTAGGCCATTAAGAGAAATGTTTTTATATATAAAAATAAAATAAACGGAACAAAAAAAACATATGACCCGTACAAGAATTAAATATTTTCTTTACCTACAACGTACATCAAGATATATTTATTAAGAAAAGTCAAATATTTAATGTGAAGGAAAATATTTAAAGATAATAGAAAAGAATAAACGTTCTGATGTTCTAGCAATATACTGATGGTAATATTTGCTGCTACTCATACAGGGAAATGTTACATATTTATGCAATAGATCGTCAAATATTTTTCCTCTATATTGAATCTAGAAGAGTTGTCTAGACTCTGATAAATAATGATAATACTTAGTTTTTTACACGAATGTAAAAGCATTATAAAATAAAAATACTTAAATCCTTATTAACACCAAAAAGGCATGGCCGTATTTTTTCTAATTATAAAAAAGAGTGAAAAAGTAAAAACAGAAAGTTGCAGACAGAAGAGTTTAGGAGATCCACAGGGTGGAAACAATCACCGAGTACTAATAAGTATGAAAAAGGGAGTGTTTGTAGAAAATGCTTTTTACGGATTAAACTAATTAACAAATCACTGTGAAAATCAATAAACTTCTAAATTGATAGACAGCCAATCGATGGAGAAAAAAATTATAGAAATCGTACAAGAATTGTGATCTGTAGCATATATATATATATATATATATATATATATATATATATATATATAAAAGTTGAAGGAGTCAAATTTTACTAGTATGAAAAGTCATTACAACGTATTATCTCGCCGCACATCCGTCTATCTGCGGGAAAACCACGATAGGACAGTTACAAAATGTCACAGAAAACTGAATCATGTCAAGCCCATTATTCATCACTGACTAATACAAATAGGAAAAGTCACGCGATAACATTTCATCCATCTACTGTACCCACGTAGTGTTTACGGCTACGTGTACGGCACGCCGAAAGTAGCCGAATTTGGCCGATTAGAGCCGAAGTTTGATGTCTGTGTCTACCCGTTAGTATGCGCCGCATCTCGCCGGCGGGGACGGAAGTCGGGGGTTTATCTAGCAAATAAAACATTTTCAGCCATCTCGGGGATGTTTCCTTGCATTTTTCAAACTACTGTGCAGCGGGAAAAGCCTCAGGTTTAGGACGCGCGTGAAGCTTTTTGGTTAAAATCGATACGGTGAGGTTGGATGCTGCGGCTTATCAGCGGTTAATATTTTTCAATGTTCACTTCAAACACTGTACAACTTTCAACTATATTTTATAAGGCAGCGCTATAAACTGACATATTAGACAGAGGTTTTTCGACTGTTTATTTGTATACATACTTATTTCATCGAATTATGAATATTTAAGTTCAAACGAATGTATTATATTCGCCATTACAGTCATTCATTTTACTAGTTTCATAGAACAAATATAATATTTTTTTGTCTTTGTCTGCAATTATTGGTTAAAAATCCAATTTCTTAGTTTCAACGTCAATGTCGAATTGTAGAAGCTTTAAATTTAACATCTTTACAGAATTCTAGATACCTCCAAAAACCTAACCTTAACGTATCGCTACCGGTAGGAGTGTGCGAAAAAAAATCATGTATACCCCTCTCTCTCTCTCTTCAGCTTCTGTTAAAGAAGTTGACTATAGCTTCATAAAAAATATCGCCACATAACAAATATTTCGTGTAAACTGTTATTGCGAAAAATATTAACAAATGGGTAATTAATAAGAAAATTCACAAACTAATAATTTTGAAGCAAATATTAAATATTGATAAAAACAAAAGAAAAACAGGATTAAAGAGGAATGATACAAAAACGGACCTAAATGCTTCCTTTCCTCATTAAAAAAAATTTTTAGGGTCCCATAGCTCAAACTTGTAGTGTCAGTCACGTGTTTGTTCGTCCTCCTACTACCACCGATTTTCTCAAGAACTAGACTATGTAGAAACTTGAACAAGACTTAACATTAAATGAAACTACGTGATGCAGTATTATTTCTACTTTCTTTAAGTTCTCTATCACGACCTAAGTTTCGTATAATAGTTTCTTGCTAATAGCCCACCTGAAGATGTTGTAATACAACTAAACCTAGGTCATGGTAAAAAACTTAAAGAAAGTAGAAATAATACGACATCACGTAGTTTCATTTAATAGTGAATATTGAATATCTACAAAATTAACGCCAAATATATTCAATATTTGAAAACTTAACATTGTAGATAATTGGCAAAGTTATACATCTGACTAACCTATATATTTTACACCAACTTTTTTAAGAAATTCATATATGAATTAAAGAGCGGGTAAATGGAGTATTCAAAAAGAATGTTTAAATCATTTGAAATGGACTTTTATTAGGAATACAAAAGCGTTTCGTCATAGCTTTAAATCACATTTAAAAAAAAATATTTAAAATAATAAGTTAAAAGTTAATAAGTTTTCATAGGGATATATATATATAAATATATATATATATATATATATATATATATATATATATATTTATATATATATGTATGTGTGTGTGTGAAAAAAATAGATCTAATAATTTTTAAAATATACACCATGTTTTCATGCCTCGCAAAGATATAGTAGGCAAAATGTTTACGTCGTGAAAAAATTGAAAGTTATAAATAGTTTAATAGAAATAATAT